>JACJUY010001830.1:105957-119731 GCA_014220935.1 Platorchestia sp. MABIK | reverse complement strand
GGTGTGTGAGGCTGGTGTGGTAGTGTGGGGCTGGTGTGGTAGTGTGGGGCTGGTGTGGTGGTGGGGGGCTGGTGTGGTGGTGGGGGGCTGGTGCGTGGGGCTGGTGTGGTGGTGGTGTGGTGTGTGGGGCTGGTGTGGTTGTGGTTGGGGGACTCCCTATCATTGGGGGAATAATAATAATAAATTTAGGGTCGAGTTTCCACCAGGGTCACCAGCAATTTGCAACTATGGACCTCCCTAGCTTACACTAGGTAATCATGAATTGGACAAGCTGAACCCCCCAAGTGGGGGTTCCAGCAGCTCTCCCTCTCTTTGGCCGAGCGTCTTACCCGTGCTGGAACCCCCTCAAAAGATGAGAGTGGTAGCACAGGACGCCCGGCCGCTTACTTGGAACACTCTCTGGTGCTGTAGTGCTAGTCTTTCATGAACGCACGTCGGTTATAGGGCATCCAGGATGCTTTTTCATAGTGTGGGATTTGTGGTGAGCGCAACGGTTGATTATGACAGATGGTTCAAGGCATAAATTCCTTCCAAGAGGTTGGATAGACCATTTAAATGAGGTCGTGTGCGTTGATTTTCCGGAGATATTCTAGGAGTTCAGCAATAGGGGCTTCATACCCCAACACGTCCTCTATGGAAGGAGGTGGGCGACTGTTGTCCGCGAAAAGGCTGATGTAGCGACGTCTTGCGTGATGTAAGGCTGGGCAGTCCATAGTTATATGACGCACGGTAAGGCGGCAACGTAGACAGAGAGGACAGCCGGGTGGAGGTTCTTGTAATGCGTTGTTCATTAGGTATCCATGGGTGAGGTGTGTGTGGCCACATCTGAGACGGTTCAGAATGACTTCATTTCTTCGGGATAGTTGGTTCTTTTTGTGGGGGTTCGGGTCAGGTCGGATGTTCTGTAAAAAGTTTCCCTCATGTCGCCAGTTTTCTTTCCACCGGATATTAATTTTGCGAGCTATAATTGGGTACCAGTCTCGATAAAAAATCATTACATTTTCCGCAGGTCGAACTGCGGCAGTTTTAGCTAGCTTGTCGACTGACTCGTTGCCGTCTATACCCACATGACTCGGAATCCAGCACAATCTAACAGTTTTGTGACCTTTGATTATGTTATCAATTTGGTGTTTGAGGATCCGTACAAGAGGATGGGAAGTGCGTACGTTTCGCAGTGATGTCAGGGCACTCAGGGAGTCTGAATAAATAACAAACTTATCCTCACTGTGGTAGCGAATGATTTGCAATGCCAGTTCAAGTGTGTGTAGTTCCGCAGTGAATATTGATGCAGCGCTGGGGAGAGATGTCGTCCTCCTTGTTCCGCCCCACTCCGCCGCAGCACCGACTCGATCGTCGTATTTAGTGCTGTCCGTAAAAATCGGTGTATACCCTCGGTATTCCTCATGTCGCAGCCGCTGGTTTTCTTGGACGTACAATGCTGGGTGGGTGGATTCTTTCTTGTAGAAGGTTAGTTCCTGGTTCATGTCTGCTGGGATAGTCTTCCATGTGGGTACATCAACATTTTGTAATCTGTATGAGAATGAGGGCTTTATCCGCAGTTGGTCAAGCTGGAGATGTTCAATTAGTTCGTGGGTGCGAACAGCGAAAGACGGAGTAAACTGCTTGTTCACAAACAGTCTCCTGTTGGTAGGCGGTGTAGCCAAACTGCGGGCTGGGTTGGACAAGTGGCTTCTTATTTTCAAATAGTATTTCAGCGAAAGTTGTTGTCTTCGTAGTTGGAGGGGCATTTCGCCGGAGATGACTTGTAGACTGGGAATAGGTGTTGATTTGAATGCTCCGGTTGCAAATCGCAGGCAATCGTTTGCAGCGGAGTCCATGCAGAAGCTTGAGTGTTGATGCTGCAGCGGAGCTGTACACGATGCAGCCATAGTCCAGCTTGGATCGGACGAATAATCTGTGCAAGTGGAGCAGAGTTTCCTGGTCTCCACCCCAGTAGTGAGAAGAGATTGATTTGATGATGTTGAAGTTTTTCTTGCAGCTTGCTTTGATGTTGTTCACATGGCTTTTCCAGGTCAATTTTCGGTCCCGCGTGAGCCTTAGGAACTTAATTTCGTCCACAGATTCGATATTTTTGTTGCTAATTTTTAGAGTAGGTGGCACTTGAAGGCCTGGAAGGGAGGTCAAATGGACAGCCTTAGGTTTATCCATCGAGAAGGAAAATCCATTGTTTTGCGTCCACAGTGCCACTCTGTTGATGCACTCTTGAAGTTTAGCTTCAATAATGCTGAGGTCACTATGTCGGTAGCCAAGTTGGAAATCGTCCACATATAATGATGCATGGTAACGTGGAGCTATGGGGATCTGTGAAGCTATTTCGTTGATTTTGATGATGAAGAGAGTAACTGAAAGAACGGAACCCTGTGGGACACCTTCTTCCCGAGGGCACGGATTGGATAGGTGGTTATTTACTCGTACCCTAAAAGTACGGACCCATAAAAACTGTTGGATATACAAAGGCAGTCTTCCCCGGAGGTGTAGATGATGGAGGTCTTGCATAATACCGTAGTTCCAGGTCCACATCATATGCGTTTTTTAGATCGAAGAAAACACTAAGTGTTCATTGTGGACAAAAGAGTTTCTGATAATAGTTTCGAGACGGATTAGGTGGTCAACGGTGGACCTGTCCCGGCGACCCCCGCTTTGGAGATTGCTGAGATGGCCGTGCATATCAAAATCGTCTACTAGTCTATTGTTGATGAGGCGTTCTAGTACCTTTCCGATGTAGCTCGTAAGCGCAATTGGTCTGTAGTTGTGAGGCGAATGTGGTGTCTTTCCAGGTTTTTGAAAGGGGATTATCACTGCTTCTCTCCAGGTAGAGGGATAATATGAATGAAACCATAATTTGTTGTAGAGAGCCAGTAAGTTTCGTTTTCCAATTTCTGGAAGATGCTTAAGAATTTTGAATGATATCCCAACTGCGCCAGGTGATGTATTTTTTGCAGTATCCAATGCAGAATCCAATTCGGCGAGAGAGAATGCTATGTTGTAAGTTTCGTTGTTGTTCGATGAGAAATCCAGTTGGCTAGCTTCTGCACGTTGTTTTCTTTGGAAGAATTCCTGAGGGTAATTAGCCGCACTGCTAACAGAGCTAAATGTTTCGGCTTATGTGTTCGCTATTTCTGAAACTGTAGAGTAGCTTATACTATTTTCTTGTAATATTGACACCTGTCTTTGAGGTCTGCCTTTGATTTTTCTGACGTTTTCATAAATGCGGGTCATTGGTGTGTACGTAAATGTGCTGGCAAATGCAGTCCATGCCTTCCGCTTCTCCTCTCGCAGAAGGTTTCTGTGAATGACCCTGGCTCTTTTCCAGCGTAGGGCATTTTGTACAGATTTCGTCTGCCTGAATTTTCGATACAGGCGTTCGCGGTTGGAGCGTGATTGAGTCAGCTGCGCACTCCAGTAGGGTTTCGAAAAGAATTCTGTGAGTTTTATGGTTGGAATACAATCATCGGAAACTGCTGTTAAAGAGTCGATAAAGGTGCTGAGATCTTCAGATCATGTATGCTCGTCAGACATTTTAAGTTTTCCCAGTTTTGGTGCGCCTCGTAGGACACCCAGTCTGCCTTTTTGTTGTTCCATATTGAGCGTTTCTTGTCGTTGCGTTGTGCATCAATTAGTCGTATTATGATGGGAAGATGGTCACTGTCTTCAGGAGATTCACAAGTCTCTCATAACAAGTCCACACTCAGGCGAGGAGATGCCAGGGTTAGGTCAATGGCGGACTCAGAGTTGTAAGAGATACGGGTGTGTGCTCCTGTGTTGAGAAGAGTTTGATTATGTTGGTCTATGACTTCTTCTATTGTTCGGACACGGGCATCTGTGGTTTCGCAACCCCAAGTTGTACTATAGCTGTTGAAGTCCCCATCAAAATGATTGGCGGAGATAGTTGATTTATTATTTCGTTCATTATTTCCTGGGTTGTGGGGTGGCTTCTCGAGTTGTACAGGGACGTAAATGTTATCCGTCGAGTGAGGTGGGCAGTGGCTGCGATGACCTGGATGGCAGAGGTCATGGCGACCTCTTGAAAAGGAATAGACTCATGAATAAGAAGTCCAACTCCTCCATGGGGCGTGACGTTATGGTGGCCATGTTTGGCTAGCAGACTGTAATGGGGTATGGAAAAATTAGAGTTGTGCCATATTTTAGTTTCTTGGAAAGCGACAATGTACGGATTATGTAAGTTAATTAATTCTAAAAGTTCGTTCTTTTTGGCTCGGACACCCTGGCAGTTCCACTGTAGGATGCAGATTCCGTTATCCATCTTGATTTTGTTTGGCTTCTTTTCGGTACTGGTTGTACATTCTTCTGGTTTCGCTTCTAACGGTCGGGTTGTTCTCACTTGTAATTTCGCTGTCGCTCATTGCCGAGTCATAATCTGGTGTAATTTGCATGGGGGTAGAAAATATTTCTCCTGTGCTTGGGTCAGCGTAGACTGCTTCAGCTACCTGCTTTTTTCCTGATGGTCTTTCGTTGCTTTCGGAGTTTTTTCTTTTCCTTTGCGTACCGTCTGAAAGTTGAGAGGGCCCTGGTGGAAGAGCTGCAGAAGCTGTCCCCACTTGTTCAGTCGGTGCTGGAGGTTGTCGGCTGGGTGTTCGTGCTTTGGTAGATGTTACGACAGAAGCGTAGCTCCTGTGATATTGGTGTTGTTCACTGTCCAGTTTTTGTTTTGCTTGCACTCTGCTCAGTTTGTATTTATGCTGGATTGCGAGGATTTCCTGTAGGTTTTTAATTCAATACATTTATGGGAACCTGCAAAGTGGTCTTTACCGCAGTTTTGACATTCTATTTTGATGCTTGTGCATTCGCCGGAATCGTGGTTTATGCTGTGGCACCTCGCGCATATCATTTCAGACCTGGTGCATCGTTTCTGGGTGTGATTATACTCCAGACATTTCTTGCAAAACATGGGGCGTGGTACGTATGGAAATACCTTGGTTTGTGATTGTTCTCCGGGTATGGTTATTTAGTTTGGCAGAATTTGCCTGAATGTGAGTAAGATTGCTAGGGATACCGGGTTTTTCGGTTTAATCCAGGTAGCCCTCAATGCATCACTCAGTCCATAGTCTTCCATGAGTCCCTCCCGGAAGCATTCGAAATTGGAGAGGTCGTACTCATATAGATATACGAGACCTTTAACTGAGTTGAAGTAAGGGTGTTCAGCTATGGAGACAGGGATGTTGTTTAAGGTTTTTATGTTACGGATTAGGGTACTTTGTTCTTTGGTGGTGATTTCAATGATAAACGAGTCCTATCCTGGGATGTAATTCTTTTCGGCTTCTCTCCCAACTCAAGTTGAAGGCTTCGCTCGAGCACCCAGGGTGAAATTTTCGTTTTTCATTAGAGTCTAGAGTACATTTGAAGTGAGTGGCGTATGGGGTGGCACGTTTTCATTTGACTCAGTTGGGCCGTTCAGCATCTGTCTAGCACGGCGTTTCCGACCTTGTGGTTGTTCTGAATTGCAAGTATTTGTTCCTCTTCGATTTGCTTAGGGCAGGTTTTGTCTTTAACTTGGTGAGGGCCGTGACAGTGGACGCATTCAGCTTCTAAAGCAAGGCACTGACTGCTGCCATGCCCCACCGCCCCGCACCTTCCACAGGTTGTGGCTCGGCTGCAGCGCTTTTGGGTATGTCCGTACATCTGGCAGTTGGCGCAGTGCATTGGTTTATCAATATATGGGTATACTCGGGTGTCTGATCGTTCGTCTGGAATGTACATGAAATCGGGGGGAGACTCTGATTTAAATTCTAGGATTATCGCGCTTGTTTGATCGTATCTTGTTTTGATGAAGGTGGCATCAATTATTTCGCTGATGTTATAGTTCTCCTTGACGGATGTTTGCTTTTTGAACCCAGTTTCGAATTCGCTGAAGTTCTCCATGTTGTATTCGTTGACAGAAACGAAACCCTTGGATTTGTTGAGCTTTGGGTAGGCGATGACTTCACATGGCACTCCGTTTATATTGGTGATGGTCAACAGTGCCTGGCGTTGCCTGTTGTCTCTGGCCTCGAGTGTGAAGCTCTCCCTTCCACTGGTGGTGATGGATTTGGGCGGAGATCCGGTCGCTGTGTGGATTACGTTTTTCACCAAATAGGGGTCTATCTTACATTTTGTTTCGGGTGTAAACTTCATGGCAAAGAAGCGCGTGAAACCCCGCTGTGGTGGCTGTTCGGTAATATCGAGAGGGACAAATTTGTTCTTTCTACTATGTCTCGCTCTCTGGGTAACCTTCCCTTGTTCCTCCGGAGGTAAAAACAGGGCTGATAGAGCTTGGGTTACTTCCTCGACGGTGTTTTCCAGATTTTTAATTCTTTCCTCGATGCAGGTTGGAGGAATGTCGGAGTTAATGTTCTCAGTATTCAGTTTTGAGATGTCACGATCTAGCAACCCTCTGCCTATAGATCTAACCAGCTGGTTGAGGTTCTTCTCTATGTTGGTAATGCGGTCGGAGATATTTTTTTTGTGGTCTCCATTATAAGCTGCATGGCTAGTTGCCATCAGTGAAGATCGCTCGTAGTTGTGTAGGCACTTGCTGGCTCACCTTTCTTTGCGGCGAGAGGCATCCTGATAGATTTTATTTCGTGTGGTTGGGTTGTAAGTTTGGTTGGCTCCTTTGCTCGCTGCTTTTGGTCCCTCCCGGTGCGTCCCCGGTTAGACCGCGTGCCTCCGCCGCTCCTCCTCATATTGCCTGGTCCTCGGGGCGCGGGGCCACCGGGACCAGGAGTGTATATTTCCTTTTTGCTTACGATATTCGAGTTTTATTAAATCATTATAATAAGTTATGACAACGCCCGCTGGTGTTTGGCCATTCGACCCTCCATCTCGGCACTCAAGAACAGGCATTTTTAAACTTTTTTAACTCAACCTTAAACTAACTGAACTTGGCCTAACCTAACCCAACCTAACCTCACTTAACCTAACCTACTTAACCTAACTTGAGTTAACTTAACCTAACCTAAATTACCTTAACCTAACATTTCTGTAGCTGCTCGGAGGTGGAGAGAGAGGGGTGGGCGGGGTAGAAATCCTGCGATATTGGAGTCTGTGCTGCCCGGCGTAGCTTGAGCTAATAACGAAGACAAGCAAAAATAATGAAAGTCTTAATCCCGGGGGAATAAACACAAAGATAGGGAAGAAAACAACTAGGCAGAGGTAAGGTACGAGCAGAGGCCGTGTTGGCGGGACAGCTGCTCGTTAGCAGGCAGTTCTGCATAAATTCTCATCTGAAGACTTTATTCCTTCCCAACACTTAATAAATCAATAATTTGGACCAGTGAAACGGGATGAAGGGAACAATGAAAACTCCTTAGAAGCCAGAGAATTGAGAAACGCTCTTTGTTGTTACCCGAGAGATAGCCTCACAGTCTGCACGTAGGAGTGTCGCACAATTTGGGCGGACGCCATTTTAGCAGTGGAGGCTTCCACTTTCCTAGGTACTAATTTCGCAGATGAGTGTGTGTGTGTGTGTGTGTGTTCCTACAGTTAGCGATGAAATTATTCGTGCACCCCTCGTCTTTCCAAATTTTCTAGAAAAACTTAAAAACTATTGTTGCCACAAGCATAAGATTTTCACAGGGTGTGACGCACATATTAGTGACAATAATGCAAAGTTTCTAGAACAAAACCTTTTTTGAAAGATTTAACAAGCTGAACTTTAGAAGCACGGTAAAACAAAATTATTGGGGGCAATACCTCCGAGATGTAGGGGACTTCGTGCTCGTCATAGCCGTGTGTCTATAGGACCTGACTCCGTGCGGGAATCGCGTGTTCGAGTCTCGGCGCTAGTAGCGATTTTCTTTGTTGGGTATAGGAGAAAAAATTCTAAGCACAATACCCCACTCTACCCAGGTGTCTGAAATGGGTACCGGTCTTGACAAGGGGAAAGCGTCATGGCGTCCTGATGTTAGTTATAAGGCAGTTGAAAAACCAATGTAAAAGGTGATGTGTATCATGCTTCAATTGGAAATAAAGCATCCGTAGATCCCGATGTTCGTTTGTTTGTTGTGAGTAGTATTACACTTTATTGAGTGCATTTTTGAAAATAAATGGCGTAACCTTTCTTCTTCATAACATTTAAAAGCCTTATATTATAGTTTTTGACAAGCTTTTCTGTAGTTTCAGATGAAACATTGTTCCACTTTTCAATGGCGGTGCGTTTCAAATCCTGAAAATTCTTTGGAGCTCTCTTGTTGATGTTGACTTTTAATTCCTGCCACAAGTTTTCAATGGGATTGAGATCAGGACTCTTCGAAGGCCATGGCAGCATATTTACCTTGTTTCTTTGGAGATAGCAAGGTGTAAACTTGGTCGTGTGCTTTGAGTGATTGTCTTGTTGAATTACCCAACGCCTTCCAAGTCCCAAACTATTAGCTGATACCTTCAGGTTTTCGTCCAAAATAGAAATATAGTCATCAAAATTGATCTTCTCTTCAATTGCAACCAATTTACACGGACGCCGACCTCGAAGGACTCCACTCCACAAACCATGTCATGTTGCTGCTCGCTTGAACTTTGCAAAGTCACACATGGATAAAGACAGTGGTTTTTGGGAGAGAGTATTATGGGGTGACGAATATAAAATCGATTTTTTTTGGGCCAAATAACGTGAAGAAGGTTTGGCATAAGAATGGTGAAGCTTTCTTGACGAAGAAGACTGTGCCAACAGTTGAACACGGCGGTGGATCGCTGAGGTTTTGAGGTTGTTTTGCTGCATCGGGGACCGGAAGATTGGTTGTAATTCAAGGGAAGATGAACTCTGATGACTATATTTCTATTTTGGACGAAAACCTGAAGGTATCAGCTAATAGTTTGGGACTTGGAAGGCGGTGGGTATTTCAACAAGACAATGACCCAAAGCACACGGCCAAGTCTACAACTAGCTGGCTCCGAAGAAATAAGATAAATGTGCTGCCATGGCCTTCAAAGAGTCCTGATCTCAATCCCATTGAAAACTTGTGGCAGGAATTAAAAGTCAACATCAACAAGAGAGCTCCAAAGAAAATTCAGGAATTGAAACGTATTGCCATTGAAGAATGGAACAATATTTCATCTGAAACAACGGAAAAGCTTGTCAAAAGCTATAATAAAAAGCTTTTAAATGTTATGAAGAGGAAAAGTCACGCTATTGATTATTAAAAATGTACTCAAATGGTAGATTCACATCAATGAAGTGTAGTACTACTCACGGTGTGAATAATTTTGTTTAATCGTGTTTCTGAAGTTCAGCTTGTTGAATCTTTAAAACTTTGAAGATTCAGAACTTAAAACTTTTAACTTTTAAAAGAACTTAAAACTTTGTTCTAGAAACTTCGCATTATTGTCACTAATATGTGCTTCACACCCTGTGAAAATCTTATGCTTGTGGCAACAATAGATTTTGAGTTATTCTAGAAAGTTTTGATAGACGAGGGGTGTTCGAAAAATTTCGTCGGTAACTGTATATTTGTTCAAGTAGGGAATGTCTCCGATGATCTGATGATCGCGAAGGATTAAAAATTGTGTTGGTCGTTCAAATTTTTACTAGTCATCATGCACATCAAAGAATGGATAGGAAAGTAGAATTAAATTGCTCGGATATCAGGCGATACCCAATTCAATGAGAAGTTCATCATGCCTGACTAAATGCTGCACTTCGCACAGTGGACACACGAGCCAAATGTGCACTGGCACGCCTCAGCTCAACGCACCAAATATAAAATGAGGCCACGATATTTACAGCGGCTGCTTCACGAACATTTCCTCAACGACAACACACAAAAATGCTCGATAACAAATGACGTCTACGTTGCTTTAAACATACGAACACCTTAACCTAAATTCATTACCATTTCATTATCAAGAAGGCAGGACACTCTCGACACTGACGCTCGAAAGGAGCGTGTATGTGCTGCAGCTGAGCGTGTAGGTGCTGCAGCTGAGCGTGTAGGTGCTGCAGCTGAGCGTGTAGGTGCTGCAGCTGAGCGTGTAGGTGCTGCAGCTGAGCGTGTACGTGCTGCAGCTGAGCGTGTAGGTGCTGCAGCTGAGCGTGTAGGTGCTGCAGCTGAGCGTGTAGGTGCTGCAGCTGAGCGTGTAGGTGCTGCAGCTGAGCGTGTAGGTGCTGCAGCTGAGCGTGTAGGTGCTGCAGCTGAGCGTGTGAATAGCATCAGGGTGCGTACACGCTACAAGCGGGGCGGAGCAGCGCGGCCCGGAGCGGAGCGGGTGCTCACATGTAAGCTGAGCAGAGCGACGTCCACAGGAATCAGTCGCTATGGAGGATTTTGCGAGTACGGCCCTATAGCTCGACGGCAAGAAACGAAAACACTGGGTCCATCCCATCAATATGAGGAGAGATCGCGATGGAGAATACCACTATCTCTTAGAAGCACTGAGGAGAGATGAATCGCAATTCTTCGAGTATTTACGGATGAAACCGGAAACTTTTGATGTTCTGCAATCTCTTATAGAAAGAAAAATTGCCAACGAGATAAGATAAACTTGCTGTTCAGTAATATTTCACAAATTTTGATTGAGGAAACATGTAAAGCAAAGTAGTTTAAGCAAAATTTAAGTCTTCTACAAGTTTTGTATGCCATTAGGAACGAAGGAGCGTCTTGGGTGACTTTAAGGGGAAATAATTACCTTCAGAAATTTAGGGTTGTGTCAGAGAAAGCCAAGTGAAAAAATAGGGACAGATACTAACTTTTCTTGACCGAAAAATCCTCAAAATACTGACATGTTTTCCGTTAGAATTGGAAAAAATCACCCAAGCTCATTATATTTAGCAGCGCATTTTGTATACGACACTCATTGAGGCCTCTACATTCCCATACGGCCTCCTTTTCTTTCCATTTTACGGAAAAAATGAAAACTTGATTTAAAATCGTACATAATTATTCCTCATAAAAGATTATAAAATGAAATACACAGCATAACAAGAAAAATGAAACTACGTAACTAGGAAAATAAAAGCAGATTCCTAAAATTGAACCAATAATAAAATAATAAGTCAGAGAAAGCACATAAAAGAAAGAAGTGTTTGATGAACCCAAATGGGCAAAACTAAAATGAAATATTAAATGTTACACTATCAGTTATAGTTGTTATAGGATTAGCTGTGCAAATTATTAGTTATATGTTATACTTTTTCAATCAAGCGACAATTTTGCCCCTGTAAGATATGACGATCCAAAGGCGGAGGCGCGGAGAAACGCTCGGAGCGAGCGTCAAAAAATCCCAACGAATTTTCCGAGCTCGTCGCTCTGCTCCGCTCTGCTCTGCTCCGCTTGTAGCGTGAACAGCCGAGCGTTTCTGCATTCAAACATGTACAAGCATTATTGCCGCTCTGCTCCGCTCGTAGTGTGAACGCACCCTTAGAACTACGGGGGCCACTGGGACCATGGAGAGAGGAGACAGTTCTGCTGTTGCTGGACACATGTGACCAGAATTGTTGTGCTGTTGCTGGACACAAATAACAAGCACCACTCCAATATATATAAAGGCATGAAGACACAAGTAACAAGCACCACACCAACATTACTCAACACTACATCAATGCAGCTTTGCTTCATAGTCTGAGACATTTGAGAGGATTATAATTTCTGCAGCTGAATGAGTGAAGAGATTTTTGTTTCATGTGCGTAGGAACAAAACGCATCAAAATTGTGAGCACTTACACACCAGGGGCTAATACGCCAGGAGCCAACACATCAGGTGCCAACACACCCACACCAGCTCATCGAACTATAGCTGCCCCTCCAGCGCTGCGCTGTACCACGTCCAAGGAAGTTGGATACATGGAACCGGCATCGCTATCTTTAGCCAGCCAAGCTAGTGAAGCTACTTCTGCCGTCCCAAGCCCCGCCCACCCGGCATTTGGTGGGGCCAAATGTGGAGGTGGTGTTGCAGTGGAGGTGTACCACCACCTCCACTGTAGTTTTGTAGAGTGATGACATCTTAAAGTAAAATATTGAGAGACAACACATTTTATTAATAAAAAAACATGATTATGTAGAGGATCAACTTCGAAACAGTGGTTGTCAAGTGAAGCGAACAGTTTCTTTTCAATACAAATACGAAGTGTAGAATTAAGCATTTTTTTAAGTTGTAAGCATTAGGATTCATCCACAGCAAGATCTTGCTGACATTTCTTTTCAGTAATTAAACATATGTCAATTACATCACTTGATGGATAGGTCAAAAGCCCTTTCTCTTCAAGATCAATGAACTCTAAGGAATCTTTATTGCCAGTATTTTGACAAAGGCCAATTATACATGATTCGCAACAGAGAATCTTTTTTAATTTTCTTACCATGTATCCTCCTACATAAGAAACATTATAAAAATACACTGAATTAGAAAAAAATTTGGAAAAATTTTCTACATATTTGGGACATGTATCCTCTTTGCATGAATCATTGCATTGAACATAGTCAGACATTGTCCTATTCTTAGAACACGAATTGTTAAACACTGTTATACAGCAAGATGAGATTAATGAAGATGGGTTACTTCTACTAGATGCTGTTAAAATTGTTACATTTTCAAAGGACGGGCAGTTACCATTAAGAACATCTTTTATTTCGTTGTGAACAAATAGACGTTTATAGGAACAAGCAAATTTTTTGCTGTCGGGTTGTTATTGCAAACACCTCTGCTTTGAATTTTCCAGAAAATTAACTTTAAATGATCTTGACTTATTTTATAATTAAATAAAAAACACATGCCCAGTTTTACAATTTTGTGGAACAAGTTAGTAATGCTTTTAATACGAATTGAAAATCCTTTAAATCCTGTTTTCCTGACTGACTCGCACATTAGTTTGGCAGATGTTGGGCAGCAAAGTGAAGTTATATACAAAGTGTCTTCATCATGGGTAGAAAATGCATTGCCGACATTATTTGAGTTAATATGTTTCTTATATCCATATGACAAATTTTTTCTGAAATTAAAATTATCAAACTCACTAATAAATTTTATTGTTGCCTCACCACCGCTAAAACCGTCAATATTAGTTTTAGACAAATTGTAATCCATCTGCAGCGGAATCACTTAAAAGTTGAGCAGCAAGTTTGATATTCATCTTTTCTTAGGTAGTTTGTGTGCTTTATTTTAACTTCTAGCTAAATGTATTCATGTTGAAGTTTGAAATTTATGAAATTTCTGCACGTACACGTGAAAACCTATGTCTGAATCTTTTTTGAAAGTACTACTGCACTTATGTACAATGCATGAGCTCGGCATATTGGGAAAGTAGTCCTTGAACGCAGCATGGATAAGCTGCACCCTTCCACACCGAGTGTCAGTTGCAAACTGAGCCCCACCTCCGTGTCTGGGGCCGTCACCCTACAGCTACCGAGAATTGGCTTCACTTTACGGCGCTGACGCCGGTTCCATGTATCCAACTTCCTTGACCACGTCCCACACCGGCCTCCTCTCGTGAGTCATGCCAGCCTGGCGTCAGCAGCAGCCAGGCGTCAGCAGCAGCCTGGCGTCAGCAGCAGCCTGGCGTCAGCAGCAGCCTGGCGTCAGCAGCAGCCTGGCGTCAGCAGCAGCAAGGCGTCAGCAGCAGCCAGGCGTCAGCAGCAGCCAGGAGTTAGCAGCAGCCTGGCGTCAGCAGTGGACACAAAGCATCTTTACCTCCAGGTCTACATCCAGATCTACCTCCAGGTCTACCTCCAGGTCTACCTCCAGGTCTACCTCCAGGTCTACCTCCAGGTCTACCTCCAGGTCTACCTCCACGTCTACCTCCAGGTCTACCTCCAGGTCTCCCTCCAGG
>JACJUY010001830.1:42087-93104 GCA_014220935.1 Platorchestia sp. MABIK | reverse complement strand
TTATAATTAAATTGATTAGATAAAAAATTTTTATTACCTTCATCTCTTTTCTTTACTATTGAGTAAACATTATTTAGGAAAGTCTGTGGTATATCCAAGTTAAATAGTATTTGACCGGTCTTGAACTTATGATCAGGAGTTGAAATAAGAAAGTGATTTGTTATAACAGGATTGTTAGCTTCGTCGACATTCACAAAATTCAAACCAAGGAACAGTTAGACATGGAAAGATGCAATTGAAACAATATTTCTTTCGATGATATGGTATATCAAGTCATCCTGGTTCTTTTATTAATTGTTAGACAGAGGCCTATTCCAGTAAATATTCAAAATTTTAAATAATTGCTATTGTAAAGAAACAGAATGTGTTGCTTCGTTACCGACTGGATAACTGAAAGAAATCTATGATAGCAAAGATGCTGCTTATGGTTTCGCTGGCTCGTAAAAGGACGGTCTACCAAAGCAAAAATGTCCGTAAGTTACGAATATATTTCTTTGAAATCTCCACAGTAGGTGTGATATGCTGCAACGATTATTTTTGATGTGTTTTTTATCTGCCCCGATTTTTTTTATATACGAAAAATTAAGGTTTTTTAAAAATTTTATCTAGTTCTACAATTTGGAAGTTACAGAACTGGACATTCGTTTCTACATAGCTTATATATCTACATAACCATAAGGAATAGAGAATTTTGATAACTTTATTTATGAAATTTTTCGAAAAAATGGGACTTCTTATTTTCTTTTTCTTTTTTTCATGTCGTGTAATTTTCAAAATAATAAATGTTTCAAAAACTTTTATTCCTTATAGATAGACCTTGCTAAACCCTATCGAATGGTATATGTCCCATTCTTGTACCCCTAAAATTGTGGAAGAAGATACATTTGAAGAAACCAATTGGCAAGTTTCCAGAAAACGTGTTTTTCTAAAAAAAAATTTGTATTTTCCTTCCTAACTTTTGAACTAGTCGTTTTCTACAATGAAATATTGGTATTTTGTTGCGCTGTTTAAGCTCTTTCGATTGATATATGTATTTACCATTGCTGTAGCTTTGGAACTCTGGGAGAAAGTCTACATCAAAAGACAATAAGTGTAAGTGTTCAAAACATTCATTTTTCTAAACGTTTTTCTTTCGTTAACCAAAGTACGTTTTTCTTAAAATCAACTCCTTTCCTTGTAGCTCTTCTTGAGCCCTTTTGATTGGTGTGCTCGCCATAGCCGTAGCTATGATAATACGCCTGTCGTAGAGCTATGAATGAAAGCGTGTGTGCACAGAACAGCTGGATTCTTAAATCGTCAAAAATTATTACTCAGCGTTAGAATGTTTCGTTCGAATATGAAAACACTTTGAGTAGCCCATGAACGAACTCTATTGCCATTGCCGCAAAGAAATACGCCAAATTGACCCCCAATAATTAGGGGTGGAAGAGGTCGCTCTTCGTCAAGGTCACGCCACCCCCCTCGCTCTCCCTCCTCTGGGGGGCGTACCAATCGGAGTAGATGCGAGCGAATGGTACCAATGGAAGCGTAATAAAATCCTCTATAAGATGCATTTAAAAACTGAAAATCGATATTTCTTCCTACTTCCACCTAGACCGTCCCCTTAAGTACGAGCACATAGTTTAAAATTAAATTTAAGGCTTTGAAACCAACGGTGAAATTGATTGATGGATTCTATAAATCACTCTTTTGAGAATTAGAATTCAATAATCGCTGATTTCATAACTTTCAAAATCACAGTTTCACAATATTACATTTTTTTCTAAAGTTGTAAATTTCAGGACTAGTAAGTTTAGCGCACAAGAAAGTTTAAAAGAAAATGCTTTTAAAGCCTGCAATAGTACTCGCATAATGCTGAGAAAACGTATCGAAGTTTTGGCATAAAATGCAATGACACATGTTTCCAACAAGCCGTCTCAAAAAATATTTTGTGGCAAACACTTTCGAAAGCATGAGCATGATGTGCAATGAGCACAACATCAATATGAACAACCTTGACTTCCTAGCGTGT
This sequence comes from Platorchestia sp. MABIK, assembly GCA_014220935.1. NCBI lineage: Eukaryota > Metazoa > Arthropoda > Malacostraca > Amphipoda > Talitridae > Platorchestia > Platorchestia sp. MABIK. The sequence goes on along the minus strand of JACJUY010001830.1, from coordinate 91,093 downwards.
GAGAACTTAACCGTATTAGGGTTATTTTTTCTCTTTGCATAGGTAGTGATCCACAGGAATAGCAAATAAATTCTGGCTTTGATAGAGATATCTAAGCGCTTAAACTCAAGTCCAAAGTTTCAGCTTCTTTCAATGTTCTGCTCAACATGTACATGAACGGATGATAAATGCAGTTTTTCCTCTCATTGATTATTTCAAAAGCAATATTCACTGTAAATTCCCGTTTACATGAGCGATACACCTGACTTAAGAAGACACGACGTACTGAATGTGCCTCAACCCTCGTCATTGCCATGGTTATCAGTACTTTCCATAAAAAGCTTGTGCTGGTTAGGGTCCTTGGCAAATACAGTAGAAAGTTTAAATTGATTACGATTTGTAAATATTTGCTCAAAGCTAATTATTCTTGGGCAATTAGGGTGGTCCTGATTTTTAAGTTTCTGATTTTCAGTGGTCTGACCCTGACTAACTGTTTCTTTTGGTTGAAAAACACTATGTGTAAAATTTGGTTGACGTAAACTAACATTTAAAGGTGGCTCAATGGATCCGAAGTTCCTCTCATATGAGGTATACGATACACACAAGCAAAAATACAAGGCTGTAATTTGAATGTAGGAAAATAAACTATTACCTAGATAACATTTTTCAAACACATTTTACAAGTGTTTAGGCTCCATCAAGCGGGCCACAGGCACACACATGCGCTAAGTAATACAGCCTGAACCTTTCAGTTTAGTTGTGCCTATTGGAGAGAGGGTGTGTACTATCTACTATGCAAGAAGGTTTGAATAATGGAGCCGTCATCATTGCTTTAGCTTGAAGCCAGGGCCGCGCAGGGTTGCCATATTGGCCTTTTTAAGGCCAAATATCACAAATTTGGCCTTGTTTGCATGCGTTTGGTTTTGAGATTCTTAGTTTGGCCTTTTTTTAATGTGTCATTTTTCGGGCTTTTTTAGTAATTTTCCGGTTTTTGTGGCGTACAAGACGTTAAACTGAAACGTGAAAGTCAAACGCAGAGCAATAGGATCAGTTAGATCCCGCTGAATATCATATACTAGAAGCAGGAGGACATTTGAGGGTGGTGTGATTCCTAAAGGCACTATGCAGTTTTTGCTTGGAATACACAGTCACTCAAACTTTGAAGAACTCTCAGGTTGTGCGCTCATTGCGTGGTGACTCCCGCCAGCAATGCTATTGTTGAAAGAATGTTTTATTTGGTGACCGCGGTCAAAACTAAGTCCAACATTAGATTACGAGCAAGAAAGCTAGAAGAGAAAGTGCTAATCCGAGGACATCTCAACAATAGTTCTCTATGTTGTAAGGACTTCAAAGTGGCCTCAAGAATGCTAGCTAATTTCAAATCGGGCATCTTTTATCAAACGGAAATCAAGGATCTAGCTCTCTAGCGCTGCTTCTACCTCTCAAACTTCTGCTGAGAATGAAGAGTCAAAAGAATTTAGGTTATTCCTTGAAAAATAGTGGAAGTAAAGTCTATTTTTCCTTGAATTTCAAATTTTTAATGGCAAGTAGAATTGTGATACTCTAAGGGTATCTACCTGCTACATTAGTTTACCTATAAATAAATTTGGCCTTTTTTGGCGTTTTTCTTAATAAAATTTGGCCTAAAATTCATGTAGCTATCTGGCGACCTTGGGCTCAGTGGAGGTGGAAAGGCCACGCAACGGAGGTCGGACCATAGGAGGACGGAGGTGGTGTGCAGTTAGTCACTAGCAGTCAGAAAAGCAAGACGCTGCTTATCCATGCTAGGTTCATGGACTACTTTTCCGATATGCCGCGCTCATGCATTATGCACAAGTGCAGTATACAGGAATACATTTCGCTACTAAGTTAAAATTAAATCTCATAAATTACTTGAAAAAAGAGGAATGTCAAACTTGGTGGTCACCTTATAAGTGATTCCGTTGCAGATGGATTCAATTTTGTCTAATTAATAATTTTGACGGTTTTTGCGGTAGTCAGGCAACAATATAATTTATTAGTGAGTTTGATATATTAAATTCCAAAAATAATTTGGCATATGGATGTAAGAAAACTATTAACTCAAATAATGGTGCAATGTATTTTCTACCCTTGATGAAGACTCGTTGCTGCCCAACATCTGTCAAACTAATGTGCGAGTCAGTCAAGAAAGCATGATTTATTATATTTTTTATGCGTTTTAAAATCATTTAAAACTTGTTTTAAAAAATTTTCAAACTAGGCATACATTTTTTACTTACGTATAAAATAAGTCAAGATCATTTAGAGTTAATTTTCTGAAAAATTGGAAGCTGAGGTGGTTGCAATAACAATGCAACAGCAGAACAATTTACTTGTTCCTATAAACGTCTATTTGCTCACAATGAAATAAAAGATGTTCTTAATGGTTACTGCACGTATTTTGAAGAAGTAACAATTTCGACAGCATCTAGTAAAAGCAACGCATGTTTATTAATTTCATCTTGCGCTATAACCGAATTTAACAATTCGTGTTCTAAGAAAAGAATAATGTCTCACGATGTTCACTGTAAAGATGCATGCAGAGACATACATGTACCAAGATTGTCCTAAATAGAAGACTGTTCTAATTTTTTTTTTATTCAGTGTACTCTTATAACGTTGTTCCTTACATAGGAGGATACATAGTGAGAAAATTAAAAAATGTTCTTTGTTGCAAATCACGTGTAATTACTCTTTGTAAAAATACTAATAATAAAAATTCCTTAAAGTTCACTGATCTTAGAGAGAAAGTGCAATTGACCTATCCATCAAAGGATGTCATTGGTTTATGTTTAATTGCTGAAAATGAATGTCAGCAAGATCTTACTGTGTGTACAAATCCTAATACTTACAACTTAAAAAAATACCTCATTCCACATTTCGTATCTGTATTGAAAAGAAACTGTTCACTTCACTTCACAACTACTCTTTCGAAGTTGATCCTCAACAGAATCATATTTAGTTATTAATGAAATGTGTTATAGCTCAATATATTACATTAAGATGTCATCACTCTACTCAACTATTTAACGAAACTATTCATTAACAGGGAAACTTCAGCCGTCACACTTCGAATCAATGAGCTTTATTTTCAGGGAAATAAATATAAAGCCTATTTTCTATAAAACTTACTCTGTACAGCAAAATTAAACTACGTAATGGTTATAAAAATGCTCTTTATTAACTTAAAACACACAGAGAAAATCATGTATGTAAAGCGTGTGTAATTATTCACTTCTTTTAATAACTGGATGTAAGTTGCTTAAGAAATGTTTCTATGTAAACGGTGTTGTTCTTCATCATTCAGCGAAGACACAATTGAAATATTTGCCTAATAAGAAAACCACGGATGGCACAGAGTAGCGCAAGTCAGCTATTTCACAGCGCGGTGTCCAGTCCCTGATGTTGGAGGTGGTGGGACCCCTTCACTGCCACACCACCTCCACAACCTTAGACAATAATTATTGCCGGATGGGCGGGGCTTGGGACGGCAGATGTGGCTTCACCAAGGAAGTTGGAGACATGGAACCGGCATCGCTATCTTTTGCCAGTCAAGCTAGTGAAGCCACTTCTGCCGTCCCAAGCCCCGCCCACCCGGCATTTGGTGGGGCCAAATGTGGAGGCGGTGTTGCAGTGGAGGTTTATCACCACCTTCACTGTAGTTTTGTAGAGTGATGACATCTTAAAATAATATATTGAGATACAACACATTTTATTAATAAATAAACATGATTATGTAGAGGATCAACTTCGAAACAGTGGTTGTCAAGTGAAGTGAACAGTTTCTTTTCAATACAAATACGAAGTGTAGAATTAAGCATTTTTTAAGAAGCAAGTATTAGGATTTATACACATAGCAAGATCTTGCTGACATTTCTTTTCAGCAACTAAACATATATCAATTACATCACTTGATGGATAGGTCAAGTGCACTTTCTCTTTAAGATGAATGAACTTTAAGGAATCTTTATTACCAGTATTTTGACATAGGGCAATTATGCATGATTCGCACCGGAGAACATTTTTTAATTTTCTTACTATGTATCCTCCTATATAAGAAACAACATTATAAAAATACACTAGTTTTTAGACAAATTGTAATCCATCTGGAACGGAATCACTTAAAAGTTGAGCAGCAAGTTTGACATTCATCTTTTCTTTAGTAGTTTGTGTGCTTTAATTTTAACTTCTAGCTAAATGAATTCGTATTGAAGTTTGTAATTCATGAAATTTCTGAATGTACTCGTGAAAACTTATGTGTGAATTTTTTTGAAAGTACTACTGCACTTGTGCATAATGAATGAGCTCGGAATATTGGGGAAGTAGTCTTTGAACGCAGCATGAATAAACTACACCCTTCCACGCCGAGTGTTAGTTGAGAACTGAGCCCCATCTCCGTGTCTGTGGTGGGGGTGGGGCCGTCTGCCTACAGCTACCAAAAATTGTCTTCACTTTTTTAGAGCGATGACGCCGGTTCCATGTATCCAACTTCCTTGGGCTTCACTTGCTTGACTGGTAAAAATGACGATGCCGCCTCCACCCATTCAACCACCATCGTACTGTGTATTGCTCCAGCAAGTAGTATGACTAAAAGTAAAGAATTACTTTTGTTTCTTTTTCTTGATAATGATATTTATTTACAACTTTATTATTAGCCTCAGTAGCCTGGGTCTTCAAATAACCCAATTTTATTTCTCCCACAGATAAGTATTAATTAGATATCACTTTTGGAAACTTTTAGACATTATTGATGGCTCACGAAACACGTACAAACGAATATCTCGTTGAGGATTATGAGGAAGATATTAGAAGTTTCAAACTCCCCTCCTTTTTTCTCTATAAACATAACAAGCTAAATGAAACCATCCACGCTTCTGCTACCAAGACTTTAGAAAAAGAAGCAGAGTTTTGGGTTCCGGCTAGAATTCCCTCCCGCCGCAAGCAAGTTTGTATAAAAAGAGTAACTGGACTGCTTGAGAAGTAGAAAAGTACCAAGAAGAATGCAGGAAGACAAACTGCAACTCAAAAAGGTAAAGAAGAAGCTTTCAAAGGCGTGTTCGGAGACCTTTGATATTGTCCTCTACAATGCGCTGCAGATTATTTCAATCGAAGAAGACGGGCAATTTCTGATTGCCCAGTACGAACCTGGATATCGCGGAGTGATGGTGTCAGTAAATGTCAGCTTGAGGAAGAAAGAAGACAAAAAAAAGCGAAGTGTAAATTATGAAGCAGCGGAAGAGAGCTATAGAAGATGCCCACTTTTTGAAGTATCTAGCAGTGGCAGAAAGCAGCACAAGTGACCGTATAAGTGAAAACGAAGAAGATCCAGTTACGAGCCAAAGCACCAGCTGCACACCAGGTCCTTCGAAACAAGAGCGCCAACAAGTGTTGTCACCAGAACTTGATGCAACTTCAGACCGAAATAAGGTATCTGACAGAGCTGCTGTCATGGTAATTGGTGAAACTATCCGCACTTTGATACAAAAAATTCAGCCACTAGCCTTGAACCGATCAAGCATCCGACGGCAACGACAGCAGTATAGTAAATCCACCTAGGAAGAAATTCAGTAAAAGTTTGACCCACAGTTTCCCCTCATCGTGCATTGGGATGGAAAGCTTATCCCAGATCTCACTGGCATTGGTACTGTGGACAGATTGTCTGCGCTAGTGACAAGCAAAGATAAATCACAGCTTTTTCCGGCCCCACAGCTGCAAAAGCTCTGGCTATCTTTTCTGTACTGAAAGACTGGAATTTAGAGGAAACGGTCTTGGAGATGTGTTTTGACACAACCAGCTCTAATACTGGTTGGCACAAAGGAACGTGCGTTCTTTTGGAACACCTTTTCGGTCACAAACTTCTGCACGTTGCTTGTCGCCATCATTTCTTTGAGCTGATTGCAGGAGCAGCCTTTTCTCAAACAATGTGGACTTCATGTGCTCCAGATGTACTATTATTCAATCGCTTTAAAACAATTTGGCGTAATATTGACAAGACCGCGTATTAAGACTCATCAACTGATGATTACAAGGCCAACGCTGTGCCCATCTTTAAAGATGAGATGATGGAGATCTTGGAGACAGCTGTCAAAGTCACTCAGCCCAGAGATGACTACAGAGAATTCCTTGAACTGACTATCTTCCTTGGAGCTGTCCTTCCTCGAGGCATCCCTTTGAAGCTCCCAGAGCATTACACCACGCTCGGGGGACGGCGAAAGTGATCTACCCCTCCAAAGTCTGGATGTTTCGCTCACAGTTAAGCTGGCAGCACCCGAGTATCGAAGATTCCGAGAACCCTGCATCTTCTTTTCTCGTACCTACGTTGAAGCTTGGATAACCGCCAGCATTGGTTCGAAGGCCCGAGACTGGACCTGAAGCTACTGAAGCAATGTCAGATGTACCTCACGATTAACACCAACATATCAACATATCCAACGCTGTTGTGGAAAAGATTGCAGGCCAACTCTGCTACTTTTCTGAGGAGTTGGTTACTCTGGCATTGATTGATGATGACTTGGACGACAACATCAAGGACAAGATGGTTACAGCTTTGAAAGAAAAAGAAGGTGAGGAACCACCAAAGCGTGCAACTATCGACAAAGAAACAAACATCGGCCTCTAAAGATGCTTTATTTCCAATTCAAGCCTGATACATATCACCTTGTACATTGGTTTTTCAAATGCCTTATAACTAACACCAGGACGCCATGACGCTTTCCCCCGGTCACAACCGGTACCCATTTCAGACACCGGGGTAGAGTGGGGTATTGTGCTTTAAATTGTTCTCCTATACCCAACGGAGAAAGTCGCCACCTAGCGCCAGTATTCGAACCCTCGACACGGAAGTGCGGGTCCTTTAACCACACGGCTATGACGAGCACAAGAAACTCATTCGAGAGAAAACTATAGTTGACTTTACGACTTAGAAATCAAGACTTATTTTCAATAACTTGCGTCTTCAAGATGATTTCCTCGAACATCCGGCAGCTCAGTGGAAGCATTATCTCATCTTCAGTGCTGCTAAACGTTTTGTCAGTTCATTAGCTGTCACCAATGACCACTCTGAACGTGCCAATGCCTTGATCGAGGATTTCTTTAGCCGTCTAACAGAAGATGAACAACAACTCCAGTTTGTTCTGAGTGTTATTGCTAGACACCGCATAAAGTTCCCTGACATCCGCAAGAGGACCTAACAGGGCAACAATGAGTGATATTGGTTATCACGACACCCCAATGCAGAGCAGATGATCCAGTGGGGAGGACCCAGGCCTGTGAGTATTGAAAAGAAACCTAAAATGTGAAATTACTGTATATTCCATAACTCATGGAGGCAGAACTTCAGATCCATTGAGCCACCTTTAAGTATTAATAAATATCAATCAAACTCTACACAAAGTGTTTCAATGGAACAAATTGACAGGGTCAGAGCAAAAAATATCAGAATTTTTTTTTCATGTACAAATAAGGACCTGGGCATGCACGAGTTTTCAAACAATTTTCATCATATTTACTTGTAGAAATATTCGACAAGAGGAGGCAGTGTCAGCTGATAATGAAGTTTGTGGGTAGTAGATGATGAAAGAAATCATAAAGCATAAACTTTTGCGAAATAAACACGACGGCAATATGACTAACATTGACTTCCCTGCGAGAGAGAGCTTGACCGCATTTAGAATATTGTTAAATAGCTTGGTGCCTTGAGTAATGATCATCAGGCTAAAAAATTAAATAGTGGTTAAGCCACATTTAACATGCAGTATTTTTTAAGCTGAGCTATATATCCTTTGTGTAAACCTGAATTTCCAGTTGCGTTTTCTTCGGAAGTGATCGATGAATTGAGAAATTGAACATTATCAAACATTTATGAGGGTTCGAGAGTAGAACATTGGAAGGAAGCTCATATTTGAACTGGAGTTTCAGCGCTCGCGTGTACAGTATAAATAATCTTTATAACACTACCATTTTATAGCAGTCATTATGTAACATCTCAATTACCATTTCATAGCAGTTCCAATTATGTTTCTTCCCCAACACAGCATTGTTACTGCAAAAACTAGATATAAAATTTTAAAAACGTTGACGACCAAAGTTCTTAAGAGATGCCGTAGACTCCAGTTCGTCATTAAAAATATAGAACTCATATAAAACCAGTTGTAAAGGGTGTCATGTTCCAACTAAAATTTCTTCATATTTTTACTCGGCGTAGTCAGTCGCTGAGAAGTGCTGGTTGTTCTAGTATGTGGGATCATAAAAAAATAGCTCAAAAACTTCAATTTACATTACTATGAAGCGCGCAGAAAAAGGCACAGACAACGTCACAAAGATGAAAAACGCGTTAATACACGGCCGCATTTGAGAACATCAAACCTTTTACAGCTAATCTACGCAAGACATTCGACTGCAGTTTTCGAAAATAAGTTTTCCATAGAAAAGTTAGAATGAGGTATTCACTGACTCAAAAGACCACGAAATTTTACGGTCTCCAATTAGTTGCAACTTTTTCGTTGGTATAGTAGGTAAGACTTATAGATCTAGCGATGCCGGCACTTATTATTATATGATTTTGAGGTATCCTGTGAATTTTTCGACCTTCTGAAATCATATCGAAACTTTTGTGTCGTTGCTGAATTTCATTATTAAACTTGGTAAACTACCTCTTTGCAATCAAGATAATTGCGAAGTATCACTTTAAATTTTGAAAATTGTAAACTACCTTGTTACAATTTGTGAAGATTTTCGCATGATTTGGACTTTGAATCGATTGCACACATTTTGTGAAGAATGTCCTTGGCAGCCTGCAAGGAGAGTGATGTGCGTGATGATGACAGCTTTTTCATGCGCTTCTTCTTGGCCGCCAAGCGAAGCCGCACCTGTCAGAGTACAAGACGGCGTTCATTAGTAACTACCTAACAGCATACTTTTCTTATAATATTCTCATATCAGCGCATTTCATATTTCTAGGCATTTAAGGGATTCACTATTAAATTGCAGATTTCACTGGTTAACTGGCACTTGCTTGAACAAACGTTTTCATAAGGTTGGGACCGTTAAAATAAAGTTCAACTCAATAACCAGGTGGTCAAAAATACTTCGTTAAAGAGTTTAGAGGACATAAGTTTTCACGTGGCCACCAAAGTCTCCCATGTTTCACGCTACCACCTATATCGCATCTTCGAACGATTGCAACACTACGAGAGAGGACTGCCGAAACTCACCCAAGATCTATAATAATAATGCGTCCCTAAACTTTTTCTTCTGGTGACATTTGAAAATTTTGGGAGACGAAACATCGATTCATTCCGAGGAAGACATAGATAGAATTGTTGAAGCCTCTTCTAGGATTCGTGAAACACCTGGTGTTTTCGATCGAGTCCGGCAATCATCGAAACGGAGTTTGAACGCCTGCCTGCATCGCACCAGATGGGCCTCATGTTGAACATCTTTTGCACGGGAAAAACCTAATCTAACTTGAAAGTTTATTTCTGGTGGCCATAATAATTAATACTGATTCTTTTTCTAGTGTTCATAAAAAATTGTTCTCCTAACTTCTGTATTTCATTTACCTGCTACTCTTGAAGAATGAACTTTTCTCTAGTACATTTCAAATTTCAGGTACTTGTACCTCTTTCATGAAGAATTTTCTATCACGCAGTTATGAGTGAAAACTGTATATACCCACCATCCCAACCTCATCCAAGAGTTTGTTCAAAAAAATATTAAACTGAGAGAAGTAGCGTGAGTGAGAGAAGGAGCGTCATTATTGTTATAAATGAGGACCAACGAATAAATGAACGTTTCGATGGCAAACGTTTTAAAACTCACCATTTCATCTTTATCGTTGATAACTAACTGTTTAAAAAACAAAATGCTGGTGATTCTACAAGATTAGGAAGCCTAATTTCTTTACAATTATGAACAAAATAGAGGCGTGCTCTCGATCACGCGCACCCAGACACACACACACACACACATAATTATGTCATTAGATAGAGGTAATTTTTAATTCGATAGCTCTTGCGTCTGTATTGAAATAGGGGGTATGCGAGTGAAGATGAGAAGGGATTCTAAAATCCTAAGGATTCGTTCGCTATTTGTTCCATTAAGAGTAGGAAATGTATTTTTCTTGACAGCAGGATAGAAATTTTTACAATGATCGTTAAATGCCGACGATGTTCAATGATCTTTATTTACGATTGTTCGACTATGTTTATCTGAGGAATCCGCAATGTTGGCTGTATCTGATAAACTGCAGTAGTTTAGTACACCCTAAGTAAGACAGCCTGCGGCAATCGCACCCATACAAATGGACACATTCACTCCACTACACGAAGAAAAACGGTATAGTAAAATTTTTTCTGAAGAAGGCATTGACGTTTGCTGATGCAGAAAACCTATGGACCAACGATGGCACTTCTTTCTTCAATTTTGGATCCAAACATTCAATGATAGGAATGTATATGAAATGTTTGCTTTGCATTGCTCAAAGCTTTTCTCGAGTTCATTTTACAGTATTATGAACAATAATTATGGACACTTATTGGTAGCTCATATGTTTTTGTAATATACACCTAAATTCCATGTAAAACTTCTAAAGCACTAGATAGGTCATCCACTTGATAATGAGGATTGGTAGTGCGTGACACGACATATTTTTTGTATATCATAGATATGCAACTGATGTAGTTTCCACGAAAATCAGTGAATGATGGTTTGCTGCATTCGATTTTCAAATAAGGTTACCTTAGGAAGGTATCTAATTATTTTGTTCTTCTTTCAGTAACGAGTGATCTGTTACCTATGTTTTGCCTCTCAAATGAGAAGTATACGTGATCTATTCGGAACCGCAAAATTTATTTTTAAAACAATAACGATAAGATGATACTACAAATTTAAAAGCGTTGAAAATGCCAATGAAATTAGTTAATTTATAGAAAAAACAAAAGATCGAAAAAAGTTTTGGGATCAGTTCCATCATCACTTCTGTAAAATACAAAGAATTATCAATACTACGCAAGCATAAAACTCCGATCGATAATAAATTCCAGACTATTAGTCAAAGTTAAAAAAAACAAAGACAACTGTGCATTAACTACGTGAAGGGGATATGACCTAAGCATGTTGATTATAATAACTTTTTGCAGTAAACGCGTTAAACGTGTCAGCCTGTTTCATTATGTTGTAGGAGAAAGTTTATGATATTTTATATTCTTCAAAAATAGCACCGTGTCTTCTACGTGCAAATGATCATTATAAGAGGTTCATTTTAAGGGAAGGTTTCTCAGATTTATCTCAATATAATGAGTCTCTTGCTGGTGCATTAAATTTTACTTATAACAGAGCCGCTGCAGCAATGTAAGTTTTAAACTAATTGGCAAAAGTAAGAAGAAGCATCCTCGATGATAAGCCATTCGAACTGTGTGGCCGACGTAACATGGCAGTTTCCCCTTAGCACTATTCTGGTATGTCAACTGCATTGCTCAGTATTAAAATTGAGTATCTCATGGCTTGCTGAAAACTATCCGCGATTTACTTGGCTTCTCTGCTCAACGAACAAAGAATCAGTCTGACAAACTCTTTTGTTCTACACAAACGATCGTGTAAACGGTTATCCATTAGCAATATACTGTAGGTGGTAAATTTTTATTTCGATCGCTCAAAAAAAATAGCAGTTCTCTTTTGAAACGTATTTGTAGCTACGGCTTGGCCACAGCACCAATCTCAGGTTACCTATTTTTTTAGTTTTTAAACCCTTTGTTTTGTTTCACATTTAATGTCTGTACTTCTACATTCATATTTTACTAGCAGGACCCGTGGTATTTCCACGGACAATGCCATCGTTATGTGAGATGAGCCCGTGAAAAAAATTCCGTCAACATTACCTAACCTATGCTAACCTAACCTAACATATCCTAACCTACCCTAACCGAACCTATCCTGATAATATGTCAAACATAAAAAACCGTGGACCCGTGTAAAAATTCGTCAACATTACCAAACCTATGCTAACCCAACCTATCCTAACCCATCTTATCTTATCCTAACCTATCTGATCCTAACCTATCCTAACCTATCTGATCCTAACCTATCCTGACCTATCTTATCCCAACCTTTCCTATCTTATCCTAACCTATCCTATCTTATCCTAACCTATCCTATCCTAACCTATCCTATCTTATCCTAACCTATCCTATCCTAACCTATCCTATCCTGACCAATCCTAACCTATCCTAACCTACCCTAACCTATCCTATCCTGACCTATCCTAACCTAACCTATCCTAACCAATGTCATCGTTAGGCTAGGTGAACCCGGGAGAAAATTCGGTCAACATTACCTAACAAATTCTAACATAATATATTTTAACCTAACCCATCCTAACATGGTATATACTAGCCTAGCCCATCTAACATAGTATATACTAACCTAACCTATGCTAACCGGAGCTTTCCTGATATGTCAAACCTAAAAAACCGTTGACCAGTGAAAAAATGTCAACATTTCGTAACCTATTCTAACCTAACCTAAGTCCAGCTCGAAATCTTATTTGTCTCTCTCTGGCTAATTGTCTCCTACGCTCCATTGTGATGGACGAACTCAGTGTGAGTAGCTTAATTTTCACCACTTTCTCTTGCATAGAAGACCATAAACAGAATACAGTTCTCAATACACTCCTCAAAGATCCCTCATACAGTATACGAGTATAGTATCTTAGTTGACGAGATACCGCGAGTCACGGCGCCTTCATAATAATGAGGAGCGTTACACACGAACTTAGGTTAGGTAATGTATGTTGCATGCGTTTTTTCAAATTTCAATTTCAAATCAGTCTTCCTCCTTGTTCAGTGGTCGAGATCGTTCCCTGGTTTTGTGAAAATATCTAATTTATTAATTTCCTGAATGTTCCAAGATTGATACCCTCTGGGTTTCGTTTATTGCTAGCATGAGCGGTGAAAACTTCACGGATAATGTCATTGTTAAGCTAGGTGGACCCGTGAAAAAATTCGGTCAACATTATGTAACAAATTATAACGTAACCCATCCTAACAAAACATATACTAACCTATTCTATCATAACCTATCCTAACCGAAGCTAACGTGATAATGTGCCGAATAGTAAAATAACCGTGGACACGGGAAAAAATTTCATCGACATTGCTAACTTATCCTAACCTAACTTAACCATTTAGGCATTTACGGGATTCTAATGCCAAGATGCTTCCAGTTTAGGGTATCTGAGAGAATTTTAAAGTAATTCAACTTCTGAGGAAATATTCAATGTTAATAAGAAAATTAGAGAAAATAAAAGATTTCTTGAAACAACTTTTTAGACATTCCAGCAGCCTGCTCGCGTAAATTACCATTCATTACTTCTAAGTTCACTCCAGAGTCCAAGCAACATATTCAATAACCCTTCTATTGCCTCTAGAGGAACGAAAATGCATACTGATATGTAAAATTGAATTCTGAACACATAAGCTTCTATAAAATTTTTCGATTTTCGCAAAAGGAAAAAAAGTATTGTGCGAACAAACAAAATTTTATAAATTAGCTCAAATCACAACTCCTTCCGCAATTTTCAACTTATAAGCTTGATTTTGGTCTCATTCGACGCGGAAAGACTTCAGCACCTTGAAAACGAAGCGTTTTTCAAATTTCGAAATAAACGCTTAATCGCAACAAACGCGTTCCAAAGAGAAGAAAGAGGAAGGCATTAATTAGTATGGACTTGAACGGATGTCAAATCTATGCACAAGGTATTTGGAAAAGCGAAGTTGAGAAAGAAGTTCATGAAATCAGGTAATAAGTGAAGAGGAAAGTTGTGAGTACCGAAAAACTGCTTAGTAGTAACCGAAAAAATATGATCCGAAACAAAAACTCTATCCTATTTAAACTGAATAGAGGCCTGTCTAACCTTATGCTCGGGACCTCACACATCCCCCAAGAGCCCTAATTTTCATAGATAAAACAGCTGTATACTCCTGAGTGGTTTAAAATTCTTTCGTTTTCACAATACTAAGTTGAGAGCAGTGGAACTTTCACAAAATTAGCATAAATCCAATAATTACCACATTTGAACTCAGTGTGGCCATTAAAGAAGATTAGTTGGCATAGATTAGAGAGGAAACACTCAGCAACGGTAACCTTGCCAACGTTCTACCGGTGGAAGCTGCTTCACGTTTTCGGTCAACATGAAGGTGTGCCAAGGTTTCTCTGAGTGTAGATCGTAAAGCAAGAAATGGATCTTACGCAGGTAAATAGTAAAAAAATTAGAAGTCATGATGCAACTAAAATGTAAAACAAGGCAGGGATTAAAAACCGTAAAGTGATTGTGAAAAACGTGTGGAAGTCAGAGGTTGAAGGGTTGGTGACGTTGAAAAGTGAACTGTGTGAATGGCATATATGCAGGGAGTCAAAAAAGAACGAAATACAGAGTGTGTCACGTATTTCCAAGAGTAATCGAAATATGGGTTTATTTGGAGACCACGTCTTCAAGGCCACGTCTTAATTTATTCGAATTTATTATAGCACCAATTATTGTTCCTGCGCACAAGCAAGAACAACGCACATAAGTGATATTCACAGAGAAGCGTTCACAGAACTAAAATAACATTAAAATCATTAACTCATAAGTGGCATCAATAGGATCACACGGTTATGAAATTATTGCACTAAATGAACTCTACAAGTTAGGGCAAAAATTACAAGGAAGGAGGTTGGCTCCTGACAGGCCAGGGAAGCCGACATTTCTAAAAACTACAGACACAAGTTTGAATTCACTGAACAGTAAGTTAACTCACCAAGAAAAATGTCTTCATTTAGCTGGGCACAGACAAAGACTGGAGCGAGCCTATACTAAGTTAAAAAGGCTCAACAAATATAGATGGAAGGAGATTACAAAATGGTATTAACCTTACTTATTACGCGATTCAATCCTATTTACACCGGTCCTCTTTGATGAAGGTCAACGTTCTATAACGATTCCTTGGAACACTACAACCGAGTCAGATTAATTAATTTTACTATCGGACGTACAACTTCTGAGCAGCTGATTGAAGGAATGCGACCAGCATCGCACTTTGAAGTCCTAACCTTCGCCGCTCTAACCTTGCCATCAGAACTCTTTTGCTGCGTTTACATTGACTCTTTTCAACACTCTGAGTGTCACTTCGACGGGCACGTACACTGTTTCCGCTCTAGCAGGCGAGTACCGTGAAGCTCATTTTGATATTCTACCTTTGACATTCTACCCTTGCCATTCTTTGCAACTGTCTGTTCGTCACTCACTTTATCTTCAGCCGTTGCCTTGATGTTGCGGAGATAGATTCTATGCGCTGTAGCCTCCAACATTTCATCAGAATTCGTTTGGACACGCCCAGGTGTTGAAACTGATAGAGTTTTACCGCAACAATGAATGTTTGTGTCGAACCTCCAGTAAAAATAAAAACGGAACATTAAAGAAAAAGCTTTCTGACGAGAAGTGCGCTGAGCGTTACACCATCCATCATCGCGTCTGAAAGGCAACTGAGCAGTGAGCACTCATCTGCACGCGGTACGCGTGCAGTGCCCTGCATTGCGTTCTTCTAGTGTGAACATTCGTCACTTTTTCGCAACGTGCACTTGCCCGCGACCCAAGAATGTGAGCTTCCAATGTGAGTGTCAATGTATAAGCAGCTTTAGAGACTTCAGTTATGCGTCTCACGCTCGACTCATTACGAGGAAGCGACTAGTCTACGAGTGGCACAAGATTGTCGACTGCGAAATTTTCGTAGTTCCTGGACCACCTCCTACGATGCTGTGGAGACGCAAATATTCTTTGCGCCAACGCTGCCAAAACGCGTCCGCCATGTGCTGCACATACTTCCAACGACGGCGAGCGTAGTCGTCAATTGCCCGGGAGGTAGCGATCCAGGAACCGCATACAACATAAGCAGGTGATTCGGAGTTGGAGGCCTCACGTCCTTTGGATTAGTGGAAAGATATGTGAAAGGTCTGTTGTTAAAAATAATTTCCACCTTGTAAAATAACGTATGCAGCAAGTGATCTGACAGGTTTTGAAGTTGCTTGCTAATTAGAGCGTAAAGTATTTTTCGAGCTGTTCTTATTTCTCGTTCCCATGCGCCGCCAAAATGCGAAGCTGCAGGAGGATGGAATTTTCATTCAATGTTGCGCTGAGGCGTCAAGTTATGGATACAGTTCTGGTTCTAAGCATCTAGAGCTTCCTTGAGCTCACGCGAGCCACCCACAAAATTGGTGCGTTGTCAAAATGGATCCTAGCTACCAGGCCTCTGCGCGACATGAAGCGCCAAAGGACGTTGATGAACGCGTCGGTGTCCAATGAAAATGCTACTTCTAAGTGGACTGCATGGCTAGCAAGACACGTGAACACTACTCCATATCGCTTCTCTACAGATCTTCCTCGGCCTTTGGTTACTAAAAACGGTCCAAAGTAATCTATTCCTACTGCATGAAATGGAGGATGATCGCCACTCACTTTGTCGGTTGGCAAATCCGACATATGAGCTCATCCTGTCCTTTTTGCAGATAATGCACTCTCTTGCTATTTTTTTAACAAGTGACATTCCTTTGAGAATCCAGTATTTCTCCCTTAGGGATGACGACAAATAATTCGAGCCTAGGTGCTCTCCTCGTGAATATTTTCGAGCAAGTGAAACAACAGCAGGATGTTCACCTAACAATATTATTGGATGCATCGTTTCGATGGTTTCGACACTGTTACGAAGTTGTCCTCCGACCCGTAGTAATCCGTCCTTTTCCAGAATGGGACACAGCTTCCGAAGAGGAGTATCGTGTCCAAACGTGTCCAAACGTATTCTGATGAAATGTTGGAGGCTACAGCGCATAGAATCTATCTCCGCAACATCAAAGCAGTGGCTGAAGATAAAGTGAGTGAGGGGCAGACAGTTGCAAAGAATGGCAAGGGTAGAATGTCAAAGGTAGAATGTCAAAATGAGCCTCACGGTACTCGCCTGCTAGCGCGGAAACAGTGTACGTGCCCGTCGAAGTGACACTCAGAGTGATGAAAAGAGTCAATGCAAACGCAGCAAAAGAGTTCTGATGGCAAGGTTAGAGCGGAGAAGGTTAGGACTTCAAAGGGCGATGCAGGTCGCATTCCTTCAATCAGCTGCTCAGAAGTTGTACGTCCGATAGATTAATTAATTAATCTGACTCGGTTGTAGTGTTCGAAGGAATCGTTATAGAACGTTGACCTTCATCAAAGAGGACCGGTGTAAATAGGATTGAATCGCGTAATAATTAAGGTTAATACCATTTCGTAATCTCCTTCCATCTATAGTTGTTAAGCATTTTTAACTTAGCATAGGCTCGTTCCAGCCTTTGACATTCTTCTTCGTTCCAGCCTCTGACATACTGTTCAGTGAATTCAAACTTGTGTCTGTAGTTTTTAGAAATGTCGGCTTCCCTGGCCTGTCAGGAGCCGACCTCCTTTCTTGTAATTTCTGCCCTAACTTGTAGAGTTCATTTAGTGCAATAATTTCATAACCGTGTGATCCTATTGATGCCACTTATGAGTTAATGATTTTAATGTTATTTTAGTTCTGTGAACGCTTCTCTGTGAATATCACGTATGTGCGTTGTTCTTGTTTGTGCGCAGGAACAATAATTGGTGCTGTAATAAATTCGAATAACTCCAGACGTGGGCTTCAAAACGTGGTCTCCAAATATACCCATATTTCGATTACTCTTGGAAATACGTGACACACTCTGTATTTTGTTCTTTTTTGACTCCCTGTATAGCTGCCATTCGAACAGTTCGCTTTTCGACGTCACCAACCCTTCAATCTCTGACTTCCACACGTGTTTCACAATAACTTTACGATTTTTAATCCCTGCCTTGTTTTACATTTTAATTGCATCATGACTTCTCATTTATTTACTATTTACCTGCGTAAGATCCTTCTCTTGCTTTACGATCTACACTCAGAGAAACCTCGGTACACCTTCATGTTGACCGAAAACGTGAAGCAGCTTCCACCGGTAGAACGTTGGCAAGGTTACCGTTGCTGAGTGTTTCCTCTCTAATCCATGCCAACTAATCTTCTTTAATGGCCACGCTGAGTTCAAATGTGGTAATTATTGGATTTACGCAAATTTTGTGAAAGTTTCACTGCTCTCAACTTAGTATTGTGAAAACGGAAGAATTTTAAACCACTCAGGAGTATACAGCTGTTTTATCTATAAAAATTAGGGCTCTTGGGGGATGTGTGAGGTCCCGAGCATAAGGCTAGACAGGCCTCTTTTCAGTTTAAATAGGATAGAGTTTTTGTTTCGGATTATATTTTTTCGGTTACTACTAAGCAGTTTTTCGGTACTCACAACTTTCCTCTTCACTTATTATCTGATTTCATGAACTTCTTTCTCAACTTCGCTTTTCCAAATACCTTGTGCATTGATTTGACATCCGTTTAAGTCCATACTAATTAATGCCTTCCTCTTTCTTCTCTTTGGAACGCGTTTGTTGCGATTAAGCGTTTATTTCGAAATTTAAAAAACGCTTCATTTTTAAGGTGCTGGAGTCTTTCCGTGTCGAATGAGACCAAAATCAAGCTTATAAGTTGAAAATTGCGGAAGGAGTTGGGATTAGAGCTAATCTATATAATTTTGTATGTTCGCACACTACCTTTTTTCCTTATGCGAAAATCGAAAAATTTAAAGGAGCTAATGTGTTCAGAATTCAATTTTACATTTCAGTCTCTGATCTCGTCTTTGGTCCGGTCTCTGGTCCAGTATTTAGTCCAGTATTTGGCCCAGTATTTGGTCCGGTGTCTGGTCGGGTCTCTGATCCGGTGTCTGGTCCGGTGCCTAGTCCAGTCTCTGGTCCGGTCTCAGGTCCAGTATTTGGTCCGGTCTCTGGTCCAGTTTCTGGTCTGGTTTTTGGTCCGGTCTCTGATTCAGTCTCTGGTCCGGCCTCTGGCTGTCTCTGGTCAGGTCTCTGGTCCGGCCTCTGGCTGTCTCTGGTCCTGTCTCTGGTCAGGTCTCTGGTCCGGTCTCTGGTCCGGTCTCTGGTCCGGTCTCTGGTCATGTCTCTGGTCATGTCTCTGGTCATGTCTCTGGTCATGTCTCTGGTCTGGTATCGTCATGTCTAGTTTGTTCTGATCTCAGAATATTGAAGAATCATGAATTTTTCGGTTTATTTAACGTTATCTCTTGTTTGCCCTGAGTTATGAAACGTTAATTTCCGTAAAATGTCTCACAAAAATAAACACTATTTGCAGAAAATAGCTCAAATTTTTTTATTTAGCACAGAATCCATTCGATGGAAGCTTGCTAAAAAAATAGCTACCCACCATAAACAAATATGTCTTAAAAATTAATCATTTATCAGGAAAAATCGATCAATCGCCATTTTGATTAAAATAAAGTTGACGTACAATGTATTAAAATACTTTCATTCGCTTGATCATCAAACTTATCATTAAGCACAGAAGAGAAAGCTCATAATATGCTGGTAAGTGCTTAAGTAAAAAATATTCCAGCACTATTGAGATTGTATTTAAGTAAATTGCATGATTTAGTCCTCTGATTCCTCGTGGAATAAAAATATGACCAATGACGATTCTTTTCTTTTAGTCGTGTTTACCTGTAAGAAATGTATTCATTTTATATTTTGTTTGTATTCATAGAGAGGGCATTTTTTCTACATGCCTGCTATTCTAATGCTTTTAATTGCTAATAGCCTTGTATATATTTTTCTTTTGCAAAAAATATTGCTGGATCTGTTGGAGGGAGCATATGACAGATTGGAAACATTTTATTGTCAAGCAGCCGACTGGATTTGTTGTTTCCATACCTAGTGATGGCTGCAGTGTGATTTATATGCGCTGAGGAGACTGATTTCCAAAGGCTGGTGCCTTCGGAAGAACAGTTGGTTAAAGAAGTTTGAGGATGCGATGAATCACTCATTCTTTGGTGTTTTGTATCGTACGTCAGACATGAGCTCAACATCTGCCAGTCACAGACTATGGCAAAAATTACAAATTGTTAAATAGAGGATGTATAATTTGGCCTTGGAAGCATATGTTTTTCAGGTGTTAAATGTGGCTAGAGCCAGTTTGTGTGTAGAACTGTAAAACCGTTGGTTCAAGGCTGAGAATGGATTTTAAAATAGAGCACAAAGCCGTTACTGAACCTAACAAGAGATTTGGAAGTGATGAACAATGTTCTGTCGAAACATTTTAAATGGCTTCTATTAAGAAAGTTATATTACCTTTTGTGCTAGACTATTGTTACTGGATATTTTATACATGTTTTGAGGCTTTTTGTTAGAGATAATGGGGATTGTGGTAGATGATTAACAAAATATATTCCAAACATTATTGAGCTTTGAGCAAACTGATTTATATTGCTCATCATAAAATGCTTTCATTACAATTTTGAAAGTCAATATGTATTTGAATGCGCACACGGAAATAAAAAATTATGTTCCAAAGAATCACTAAAGGAATACGTTTCAAAACGTTTTACATGAATGACATTCTGCTCGCAGATGCGTTATTTTCGAGATATAACAATAATTACGTTCAGACAGGAATAAAATTATATAATCGGTTGCTTAGTCGCCGCGTTGTTGGGTCACGCCCCCTTTCTTGGCGGGACACGCCCACTTTTTGGCGGTAAACGAACAGCGTCGATTTGGGTAAGTTAAGGTGAGCTATTTTAGGTTGATTTATGTTATTTTAAATTAAATTATTCAACTAACCTAACATTATCTAACCTTACCTCACCCATCGTTACGTCAATACCGTATTACAGCATACAAGCGTGTCCGTTCTTTCACTTTTATATACGACGTTCCTATAACTTCAAAGGTGAATCATTCGAAAATTACTCATCGGCGAGCAGAATGCCAGTCATGCAAAACATTTTTAAATGTGTTCCTTTAGTGATTCTTTGGAACGGAATTTTTAATTTCCGTGAGCGCATTAAAATATATATTGATCATTTTGAATTTTAATAATATTTTATCAAATATTTTCTCCTTTTGAATGCAAAATAGTTCACATTATTCTGACAGGTGTGAAATATGGTTATTTTGATATCTGAAACATTATGGATGTAGCTAAATATTGCGTACTATAGCTGTTCACAGCATAATCACAGCTTTTCATTATTACTGCATGTAAGTTTCACTATAATTTGCATTTAATTCCCACTGATTCTTGAAGAAAAGAGTATAACTGGTTTTATTAGCATGATTACATACTCAACTTAGGTAGAAAATAAGGTCGATATTGAGCATAATGCGCCCACGGGATTTAAAAACTTGGTTTCCAAGAATCGGTTGCAAAACACATTTAAAGGCGTTTCACACGAATGACATTTTGCTCGCTAATGCGTCATTTTTGAGATATAACATTAATTACGTTCACGTAGGAATAACATTAAACAGTCGGTTGTGCAGTCGCCACATTGTTGGAACACGCCCACTTTTTTGGCAGCTGAAAAACAGCATGGGTTGGGCTAAGTTAAGTTAAGCTATTTTAGGTTTATTTAAGTTAGTTTAGGTTAATTTATTTATCTAACCTAACGTTACCTAACTTAACCTCACCCATCGTTACGTCAATACACTATTGCAGCATATTTACGTGCCCGTTCCTTTACATTAACATATATACGACGTTCCTATAATTTCAAAGTTGAATAACTCGAAAATTACGCATCAGCAAGCAAAATGTCATTCGTGTAAAACGTTCTTAAATGAACTCCTTTAGTGATTCTTTGGAATCAAATTTTTAATTTCCGTGAGCGCATTAAACTCAATATCTACGGAATGTAAGGATATGATTCTGAATCATGATCAACAATGACAATTTGTAGCACATACAAGTAAAAAATTTTAGCGTTATGCATTGTATGATTTTACCAAACACACAAGGCTAAATGAAACTGTGTAAGTAGTTTTGTACTATCACTCGATAGAAAGTATCCTTCTGGCTATAGATTAGTACAACTTTTCCTCTAGTTCTACCTCTGGCCTTCTTCAACACGTAAACTTTATCATCCTCTAATTTGACTATGCCAAAGTGATTGCTTAAATCTTTGAGTCTTTTTAAAACTTCTATTCATGAAAGTAATAAGTGCTTTTTTTTCTGAATAACCAATGTAATGTTTCAAAAATTTGATTTCTGTTTAATATTATTGCTATTTTCTGCATCCATGTCATCTGATAATTTTAAACCAGTTCTGTAATCCATTATAGATTGCCTAAAGTATCTTTCAAGCTGTTGTTGATTTAATTGGTAGGGTGGGCCAAAAGACTTATTTCAAAGTCTAATGCTAGAATTATTAGTATGACTCCAATATTTCAGTTACTGATAAGTTCTAATGTTTCAATGTTACAGTGTAGAATGAAGATATTTAGTAATTATTTTGTTTTTGACTTTCAGAATTATTGAAGCCTTGGTATACTTGCATACCAAATATGATCTGATTTTCTGGAAGGTTGCTGTAAAAATGTTTTGTTAGTATCATAATGTTCTTGAAATTTTTGTGTCTTGCACAAACTGAATATGCTTTTTACAAGAATGTGCAAAAACCGGCTTGAGATTCACGTCAGAAAGAAGTGGTCTGCACTTTCTATACCAAGAAACCCCCTTCAGAACAAGGTGTATAAATTGCCTGTTTTGTAGGCATGTTAAAATGATTGTATCACAATCAAATGCTCTTCTGAAAAAAAATAAAGCACTTAATTTATAAAGCATAAAGCATTTTGATGAATTAAATATAATGTCACTCATCTAATAAAATTTGCAATTTCAGTGTTTCTCATAATTACCAGTATCAATATCCATTTTAGCTTGGAATAATTTGGATGTATTGGTGGTTTTCTTTCAATCATTTGTGAAAACATTATCATGGATTGTTATGATACCCATGTGTGTTTTTCAAACGAATATCTTTATGTAACAGATGTTAAAACAAATGTGGATTTTGTTTAACTTCGTTGAAATGAATTGATTTTTCCATTTTTTCAATAACAAACCAAAAATACTTTATCACTATCTTCCCTTTCATAGCATACACAGGGATATTTTTGAAAGCATTCATTTTTAATTCTTTCCTAATCAAGAACATGAACAATTGAAAATTCGTAAAAAATTTGAATTCTTTCATGTCAATGTTTTCTCATTCCCCCCAGTTAGTAGAAGTTGTGGAAAATCAGGCTGATTGCCTAGGCTTGTAACATTCATTATTTATTATTATTACTGAAAACAAAGGGTGGATGGTGATAAGCAAGCCACTTAGCACATTGCTAACTAAGCAAAAAATGCAAACAAGCAGAATTATTAGTGTTTCTAATGACATATTATCCACATTCTCACCTTTTTTGTCTGTTCAGGTTCCTTGACCAGTGGTCATCTATGACAACCCTACTAACTGTCGACTACTTCTGTGTCACTGGCATGTTGCAAAGAGGTCTGCATCATTGAGGGACATCTAGAAGTCATGATGGTCTGGCTAACTTGTTTCTGCTGTTTGTTAAAATGTTTCTTCAAAACCTTGCCAACCTTTTCTGCGAGGAGTAACGCTTGGTTTGAAGTATTTCAAGGAACTCTTTTCATAAAGGTAAGGAACCTCTGACAGTATTTTGTGTACAAAATAACAAATTTTAAAGAAAGAAAAACTGTATGTGGTCAAAGCATGAAGTTTCAAAGAAGAAAGTATCAGCCTTAGAGTTTTCATTATTATGTAGTGCAGTCAGACTGTGTCATGGTTTTAACCATGACGTATGAGAAACGATCAAACGATCATTCAATGGAGGACGCTCCACTTATTTGAATTGTTTGAATCAGCCCTGAGGAATGTCGATACCAGCGCTGGCGGTTATTCATTTTCTGCTTCCCATTGACTTCACACCGACTTCTAGAACGCGAAGGAGGAGGCGTCGTCAGATCGAAGAAGTTGCCTAACGTCGATAGCGAAGAAGGTTTTGATTCATTTGGTATTTGTGTCATTCAAGACTAACGTTAATTAGGTTATCAGTACAATTATTGATAATTAATGTTTCCCATTTCGAATGTAATTCAATACGCTAGAGTCGAACGTAATCGCTTGTTCGTGGATTTAATTCATCTCAAGATTGTAATGAAAGTATCGTACGCAGTCAGACGTGAGGTGGGCATGAGGGCTACCCTCCGCAGCTCCGCTAGGGACGCGATTCATTAGGCCCGTGACTGCTACACAGTGAAGAAGATCGCTCTGCCAGCCGGCCCTTCGGGCCTGGCTTTGTCCTCCCTTAATTAACGATGTGCAAAATCGAGTATAAACAACGTAAACTTCTTAACATAAATTAAAGCAGTCATGGAGCCCATAGTAGCCTCCATCATGGAATCCACCAACAAGATGAGTGTTCATTCAGCATTGCGCACATTCTCATAGCATTCTCATATCCATTCCTTCTGTGCGTAGGTTTCTATCGATGCTACGCCTTAAGCGAACGCACGTATTAATATTTGAAATGTAAACTAGGTGCATTAGGCTCATTCTGATGTGTCATTAATTCTGTGTTAATTTAGATAATAAATAATTGATGTGGTTCAAGTCTTATATATTTGCCGTTAACAACGGAGATAGATTATCATAAATGTAGAGGTTGCGCTACCAAAATTTGATAAATTAAAATAACGTAAAATACTAATTATTGTGTGGACGTTGAAAAGTCTCATTTAATCT
Source organism: Platorchestia sp. MABIK (assembly GCA_014220935.1). Lineage (NCBI taxonomy): Eukaryota > Metazoa > Arthropoda > Malacostraca > Amphipoda > Talitridae > Platorchestia > Platorchestia sp. MABIK. The sequence continues at coordinate 66,385 of JACJUY010001830.1, read as the reverse complement.
TCATTAGCAAAAGTGAAGGAATGTGACCTTAATGTCACGACAATCAAAAGAGATGACAGCAACCGCAAACGTAAGAATGTGTGCCATCGACGATCAAAAATAGAGATCACGATAACGATGTATCATCGGAAAACACAACTTTAACAATGATGACAGCGTGTGGGATTCAGCATATTACGATAAGAAAGAGACTACTTTGACACTGGCTCCGTACACCATAGCTATATGAGTATCATTATACTTTTTCACTCAGTCATTACATTGCATTGCATTTCAACATGAATAACTTCATTCCATGACGAATCGGACTTCATCAAATATTTCAAAGACTGACCTGTGGTTAAAACTAATGGAAATTAAATTTAAAAATTTAAAATTTTACAAAACAAACGTGAAATTAAATGCCGATGTAGCATTCTTTAAATTTTCTACTTAATGGTAGGTTCAGATTACACATTGGGGATTCAATTTTGAGTAAAATGATTAGTAAATCTACGCAGGATTTCAAAAGTTGTATAAGAATCTTTTTTAACTTATCCCTGGTTACATTGCTACTCAGTTGAGTGAGCTCCTTCAATAAACGGATACTTCACAAAACCACTGCTCAATGAAAATTACCTAGATGTGCGCGCATTGAATTTCGGAATGAAAATCTTATGCTCATTTGTTTCAGTACAGAGAGCACGCGCAAAAGGGCGCTCAGTGGTCTAAACCTGTAGTTCCGACAAACTCGGCAGTTATCGTCCTTATCTTTCCTCGTCTCAATCTGTTTTGAAGACTCGCCCCGCCAGTGCGTTCAACTTCGCAAGTGATAGCCAAGTAATTCCACGTTGTGTTTCTATACGCAGAGGATCTAGTGTGACAACACATCTATACAGTGCATTGAACCACGTTCTCGCTTGACACGTTTCCTGCGAAGAACCCACCGGTGGTCACTCAAGGGATTTTCATAATGCTGCGACCGACCTCCGGTCACTCACTCAATTTTTATAAGTAGTTAATAGTAGCCAAATAAAGGCACGATCGAGTTAATGATTGCTATTTTCAATGTTTGTTACTGTAATTGACTTTAAATTTGAATTGAATACTTCACTTCAGTTTAACCCAGTGCAGAATACGTGTTGAACGAATTTATAATTTTTCTAATACTAGCCTAGAACTTGAGGTGTGATTGCCTATAGCGATTATTGTATTCATGTCCATGAAAGTAAAATTTTTCCTTTATAGGAGTGGGTTTTTTAATGAGAATTTCATGATTTGATGAGATTATGCGTATGGATAGATAGGTATGGCAATGCGGAATAAAAGTGATACTTTGACATCTAGTGTAATTATTGCAAACCTTGATGAACGTGGTCGTGCATGAGCCTGTTTTTGATAAGTTCAAAATTTTGTCCGTAAACTGGAACAAAACTTTCTTAGTTTGATAAGTGCATGGGCATCCTAATTTTCACAACTATTTTATTTGGATACACTAATTAGATATGAACTATTTGAAATGTTATTCAATTTTATTAATTTAAAAGCCTTCGACTGAATTGAGAATGACATTTTGATTGGTCTCTTTCCAGGAATATCAGACGTTTTAATACCATTAAGATAGAAGTGTCATTAACATGAACTTTTTTGGTGCTGAGTTCTCACTTTCACTTTTTGCTGAATTTTGTTTTGTGGATTTCACATTCAATTTATTAACATAACAAAACATTCTAAGGAGACTTAAACTAATTCATTAGATCCACGTAAATTTGTTATTGTTGCAAGTTTACATACAAGTCATAGGATCTTCACCGAACGACCTCGGTATCGTTACCAATGGCGGTCAACACATTACGAGTGACGGCCATTTGACTCAGTGAAGCCAATGAACATAGTTTGATGCTGCGTTATAGAATTCCAGTTTTGTGTGGAAAATTTTTCATTTCATTTAGTTCGAAAGGAACACGGTTACTTTCATTTTATATTCAAATGGAATTTGAGATTCCAAGTTTTAAAACAAGTTTCAATGTTTTCATTGTATCGAGGCGGAAATTCTTACTTGAGATATTGTTAACTTAGCAAGAGTTTGAGCTCAGTATGAAACTAAAAGTGATTATTAAAATTATTTCCATTTGCTTGAACGTTTCTTGATTTGTATTATAATGTATGTACATCCAAATGATGAATAATTTTATGTCCATCTTTTGAGAAGTGTTCGCGCATTATTTTGGGCTGCGTCAAAACATAAATTATTTTTATACTATAGTGTAGGGCGTCGTTCACTTTTTGAGCAACCGAAGAAAAGTTAAGACTAAAAATGTGGCATAAAATTATTTTCGTTTATTTGAACGTTTCTGATTTCATAAAGAAACATGCATATAAATGTTAAATTATTTTGTTTTCCATTTTAATTTTTATATAAATATATAAGTAATTAACTTGAGCTGTGATAAGAGTCACAAACGTACAAACTTTTCAGTACGCTTATTTAATGCTAGTCGATACCTTGAATGGTGTGTGGGAATAAATATTGCTGGAAGTTTCCTCGAGTGAATATGAAACTCTCACATTGTATTGGCGTAGTAGTATGTAAATGAAAATTTCATTTTCCAGATGATAAGGGTTAAAAAATTATTCCATAACTTCATAATAAAGAGATTGTTTCCTAGCGTTGTATGAGGCCTTCACTTTTCGTAAACAAGAAATAAATAAGATGGTATTTTGTCTGCTCCAAAATTCTTTGATTTTTGTAAAAATGTGCAAGCAATTGTAAAAAAGACACTAGAATTATTTGATTTTATAGCGTCCACTGCCTTGAACTGCGATTAGTAATATGAAATGTTCTATTTTGTCGTGTATAAGAATAGTGTTATTAAACTGTACTGCCATAGTTATTTATAAGAATTCTTATGTGCGATAATTCTGGTATAATTCTTTTAGCTGAAATGACTTCAGAAAATATTTTCTCTATTGTATCGTAAAACTTTCTCTAACTTTGCGACAACTTGCTGTTTATGGAACTCAAAGTGAAGAATAAAATTTTTTCCGTTTTTTCGAAAGTTCCGGGATTTATTTGCGAACGTTCAAACAATCCTTTAAAAATTTTATTATTCAACTTCATTTTGTTACTTGTGTAAAAGTGAAAAACTAAATAAGTATTATTGGATTTTTTCTTGAATGAAAATGATATCTTCCTGTATGGAGATAAATCGAGATTTTTTTGTGCGAGATAAGTGTTAGAATATTTGTTTTCTTTTTCCAAATGAAATTATTTTCATCACAGTGTTAGACATGCTTAATTTTACGGGAACTTAAATTAACTGTGAAACTTTATCAGAACTTAATTATTTTCGTCCGTTTGAATATTTCTAGACTTACATACATGGAAATGTGCATACAGATGTAAATATTTTTTTATTTCATTTAGAGTTCTTTAATATAATACAAATAGTCAGGGATTCCCAAAATAAACAATCCCAATTACTGACATCAGCATCCTACTTCTTTCTGTTCTTGCGACGTGACCTCTTGATATCGGTTCTTATTACCTTCACTCTCTCATAGGTGTCTCCCGACCCAGGTAAATAGAAAGTTCGCAGTGCCTTGCTAATTTCTTTTTAAATATTGTGTAAGATTTAGTCCCCGTTGTCGCATATTTAACTTAGTTACTATTTAGAGTCTTAATTAGTTCATTCTTTGTAGGCGGCACGGTGGTCGACACCTCAAGGAGCCTGTTCCGAAGCTGATGCCTGATCGCTTCATCTTCGGGCTTCGGTCATGCTACTCAATGGAGTGTACTGTCTGCTAATATTATTTATTCTGGAAATGGGATATAAATATAATAGATGTGATTTCTATGCCACAAATTCTGTGTGCTCAATTATTTGTGTAAACGTGATACCTTCTGACTGTAAAATTAAAGTCTAATAATGAATTCGTGTTAAACCCCTTTTCGCTTGGAAGTGTAAGAGGTGACTGGAACTCTAACAAATGCAGCAAGTGTAATTAGGTCAGCCCTTGGCTTGAACAAGCGACTTAAACCCAACACTATCCATTAACTTGATCTGCGATTGATAGATGAATTTTTTATTTTATTCGTGTGTAAAATGAGATTCAAAATTTCTATGGTATTGTGATAAATTAGAATTTCATTTGTGCGTGATAACAGGTGTTGAAAGTTTTCGTTTCAAAATGGAGCCCCTCAGGGGGATAAAATTATTGTATCTATGGGAATTTGCGCTCCCAGGGGGAAAATGTGAGGGCCCGAGCTGAGAGTTAGGTAGGCCTTCTTTTTGTTGAAATAAAATGTTTTTTGTTATGTTAAGGACCACCTTTTTCGGTTCACTGCTGTCCTGTTTTTCAGCACCTACTACTTTCTTCTTCAACTTTTATCTTGTTTCATGAACTTCTTTCTCAACTTACTGTTTCTATGCCCTTTCCTTTCTGCATAGATTCCGCGTTCCCTTACCTCCGTCCTAAATGGTGCCTTCCTTCTTCCTCTCTTTGGATCACATTTGTTGCGGATAGGGAGGCTTAAACTAACTAATAATCTATTCTTCAAAATGGAGAATTCTTGTGCTGAAACGTGAGACCTTTCCTTTCCAAGTTAAATATGAAACTGGAAGTAGAAAATAAAATTGATTTTGATTGTTAGAACATTTCTTGATTATGCGGAAATGTGCTCACAAACGTTGACTAATTTTGATCGCTTTCAGTTCTAAGTAGATAAACATTCAGTGCTGAATTTGTTTCCACCTTTTTTATTGCTTAGAATCCAACTATTAATTTTCCGAGAATTAAATACAGGGAAAATGTGTCATTACAGTGTTGAATAAAATTAGTGAACTGAACTGATGCTGTTTTTATTTGAACGAATGAATGTAAGTTGTGGTCATGCTGAAACCTATTTTTGAGGCATGAAATAATTTTTAGTTATCCAAAATGCAATTTAGCTTGAAATCAGGGCTTTCTTCATTCGATAAACGTTTGGGCATTGAAACCGTCATAATTATTCGAATTCAAATATCTTGTTAAAATAAATTTAACGCTGTTGTGAGGAAGTTCTTGAAGCCGCTCTCAATTCATTTGCAGACTTCAATTAGTCTGTTCAACTCTGAATAAGTTCATGAAGTTTCTCTACACGACGGTATGAAATGTTTTAATGCTCTCTGTAAAATTGCAGAATACGCTGACTTTATAAGTAGTGTTATTGGTTCTGTGGAAATATTGTGATGATTGAAAATTTGATGATCAAGGTTTGGTACAACATAAGCCTCGAATAATTCATTAATTCTGTAAACATTCATTTTTTTAATGCACAGGCAAGTCAAAGAGGTATGGTAGGAGTGAGTTAAATCTATATTTTTGGTTCTGGATATTTTCCCTAATTGTGTCATGACTGCCCCAAGTGTGTCATGTGACACACTAAAGTATGACATGTCGCCTCCATGACACACAGAAGTAAATCATGTCGCCTCCATGACACACAATTGTGAGTCGGTTTTACGACAAACGTATGATACATTAAAGTGTGTCGAAAGGACCCTATATTTTTTCTCAGTGTGCGTAAATTTCATGGCCATCGCTTGCTTAAAGATCCTGACTAATTGGTCGACTCCTAATTTGTGTAAGATGGCTTCCACCAGCTGAACATCTCTCACCTGTTTGACGACTCCAACAAGGAGCTCATCCACGTTGTGCTGGAGTCCGCTGGATGTTTCGATGAACTTCGCGTCGTGGTGGGTGGCCGTAGACTTCCCCTCTGAAGGAAAACCTGACTTATTTTCGAATAGTATAAAATACTTTGTAATAAAATTTTTTCATAAAACTTATGTCATATTACTGCAACATGTTTTCAGTTCTGGCATCATCTCCATCGCCGTCGTAGAAAAATTGAGACCACATGATACAGTAAAAGAATAATCGAGAAATGAGTAAATTTGTACTTACAAACGGCATTCAAAATTATTGAGAGTTACATAAGCTGTGCAGAGAAACGTATTGGAGGCTGCATGAGTTAAGCGTGACTAAATTGTTGAGCTTGAACCATGATGAAGCCATTATAGCTTGAAGTCAAAATTTTCTCACTTATTAAGAAAACAGTGGACCCTCTAACGCTCAGTTTCACCAGTCAAATTTATTTACGAAGAATAGTTTTATGCTTATTTTTGGTTTGATGATATATGTTAGTAAAAAATAATGAACGTGAGCAATCTATTATGCTCATACTAAAACGTCAAAAGAGAGTGAAGCTCATTCCAAGAATAATCAGGGACCGCTAAGTGGTCCTAAAACTGAACAGCTAACAGAGACGACCACGGAAAAGTATTATCGCATCTGCTATGCCAGATCTGATTCATAATTTTCAGTATTACTTCGATGTTATTTGTCCGTATTTTAGAAAATTAATGATGAAACTAACAACTCTTGGAACTTTTCAGTTTTAGCTCAACCTGAGATCATATATCGATTTACTCAATGAGTGGTAGCTTTAGGATAACTAAAGAGCTATGTATGAAACACCAAAAGCACGTGAGGTTGCTGTATGGTGGTGACCTCTGCTACGATATTTTTATTCAATTCCATATTACTGTATCACTTACACTGCACTCTCTTCATATTTTTTCCCTTGAACTATTCGGCGTTTATAGTTGACTTGACTCTGCACAATTGCACAAAACACCACTATTAAGTTATATCGTAGACTATACGCTGTGTGTATTTCTCAAGATATTAAACTAGTGTTGTTGGAACAATGATTTTTGACGATCACAGTCACGTTTCGACCTTTTGCAACCAATGAAAAATACCTCAAAAGGGAGTTTTCACCTTCAGCGGTGACAATCCTGTTCCGCACGAGATCCACTTTGTTGCCTACGAGTATGACCGCCATCTTGTCAACAGAGCTCTCACGCCAGAGATAGTTGAGGATATCTTCGGCTTTTTTGAATGACGCACGGTCAGTCACAGAGTACACAACTACGCACGCGTGGGGGTCGTATGTTGTGAGGCAGTTCTCTACCTGTCGATTGATACCAAAAATAAGAAAAGAATTACAGAGTATGCGATTCATCAATGTAAAATGAGATCTTGAAACTAATAACATTCCACACAGCAGCAACGCTTTGTGCTAGAGAAGTCTTGGTATTGTGGACTGATTGGCAACAAGGTTACAACAGAACACTGGGAGCATGTTTTTGTCATTCCTCTTTGAATATTTACTGGCGCAATTTAGTTGTCACCAATTTTTTTCATTAACACCTTTAGATTAGACCAATATTTATATGAGAGGGTAAACAAAATAAAAACACTATAGTACAAGTGGACTTCAGAGGCTGAGAACTTTCCTCCATCGGCAAACTTGGTAATTGAAATAGAACCATATTTGTTACAGCGAGGTAAAAAAATTTATTGCGAAAAGAATTCAGAATTATTGAGAGTTACACAAGCTCTGCTGAGAAATGTATTACAGGCTGCATGAGTTAAGCGAGAATAAATGGTTGAGTTTGAATTCGTTTTCCAAAAATTATCAGGTCCGTAAGCAGAAATTCAACAGACTAGAGGTTGGGTTTGGGTTTGCATTAACATTATTGACTTTTTTTACCAAGAGTATCAACGTCTATGTTATATCATTGTAACAGGAGAAGCTGTCAGCGAAGCTTTCCTCATTGTTGAAATAACCAATTTAGTATGACAGGTATATTTCAAAAGAAAAGAAAAATTTGCCTTACTCCTCCCTTCCGATTTCATTCTGGCTCAACTTTGATCGAAACCAAGTCTCAACAAGCGCGGTCTAGATTTACCACTTGGCATTAGAAACCAGCATCAAATCACATGGTAACACAGTCAAAAATACGCCACATTTGCCCAATATTCAGATTTGGGGCAATGATGTATTACAGAATTACTTTTTGGAATATGTTCCTGACACATCGTGCAATCAGCCCAATTTTGATGAATGATGGAGATGAAATAATTCTATTGAAAAGAGTAAATTTTGAAAATCGTTCTGATCGTATACAAGTACTAAAGCGGAACGACTTTGAATTTTACCCTCAGTTTTAATTCAATAACTTTCTCTTCAAGTTGTTAAAATCCCGATAACGGTACGGATGTAAGAGTGAATTACATAATTAAAAGGACAAATGATTTCAAGACTATGTGTGAAAATGGCAGATTAGAGCCAAAAATGGTAAATTTCAATGTTAAAGACCCCCTTATAGGCTACAGTCAGGCAGTGGTGTCAAGTAACTTACAGTCAAAGTCGTATAAAGGAAAATGAAGTAATTCTAAACTCCAGGGCGTAATCATGATTCTACGTAAACTTCCGAATAAGGCAATACAGGTTTTGGATGTTTTATACCGTCGATGTTTGTTCAAGGCGTCGCGTTGAGACTTTTGTAATATGGAGGAGTAGCGTGCTTTGCCAAACATCTTGTCTACTTTTTAAGTCTCCACATAATGATCAATGTAGAATGAGCGAAGCAAAATGTATAAAAGTATGGGATATGCTGTACAGTTCCGTCGATTGTCGAGCATTGATTGATGGTGCGTGGTCATAAAAAATTTGAGTAATATGACTAACATGTTTTTGTTTTGTGACCGTGTCTTTCTGACTCAAATGTTTGCCGAGGAAAGTGTTGGTACTGCAGAACAAATTGTTCGGATCTAAGGGAATAGAAAGTGAATTTGAATAGATATGTCTACTGTACACCGAGTCTTTAAAAGAATTGTTAGCTTTGTGCAATATTAAGCGAACCATGGTAAGTTCTTTTTTTCTTCTGAATCCAAAATCCAATTCAGAATTTTAATGCCTGAGAACTGTGGTGCACTTTTTTTGATTCATGACCAAACTGTATCGTATAAGCTGGAACATAACTTTGGATTTCGTAATCATAATGATTTACTATTCAATTGAAGATTTTATTTGAAATGGGCAAGTCACAGGGATTAAACACTTCCTCGTCTCAATTCAGAAAATTGAAATTCCTTTCGTTTGAAATGCTGAAATAATACATCGAGGTTTTCAATTCCTAAACTTATGATCAGGTGAAATCTTGAAACTGATGAGAATTAACTCTGATTCATTCCAATCGTTGTTTCAAATAGATTATTGGAAATGTCTAGGTTTTTACTTTGGCAATATAGCTTGATCTTACATGTTGTACATCACTTAAATCATAAGCTACTGCCTTCCAAACATGTATTTTTAGTAACAGTTCTTACCAACTGTTACTTGTGGCTTCCTATATTAATGTTTCTCATTACTTTTGAATAAACAAGCAAAATTATGACCAATTTTTAGTCAAGTAGTGTTTGATTCCTTAAACCACTTTTATATAATCTTCAATAGCCGAATTTTAGTTAGAAGTGATTAATGCTGCTCAATTAATCATTTCTCGAATACATGTATTCAATGAGCTCAATGAATACATAGTTATTTTTAATTCCCATTCTTTCAATACTACGTATAAACTGCAGGACTACCAAACTTACTACATTAGTCACTTCCCGTATCTGAAATTTTCCTCAAAATTTTGCCTAAGAAGTAAAAACAGTGGTTGCTATTTTTCATTAATGGTTGCTATTATTCTTCAAATTATGTGATAATCACTTCCAATCCCTTTATTCGATGCTAACAAGATTTCCAGTAAACCATACGCATTTCAGAGTGCATAATCCATACTTCGATTTTAATAACATCGCCGTTTCCCCACGCTACTTAGACAATGGTATTAACTCTTTTGAGGATGTATAATTTATTGTTGTATGCGTTAGTCTAACGATGTGGCCTCGGCTCGCTTCCTCAATACTGTCGATAACTTCCTTTAAGGGAACTTTTTCTCTTTTTGACGAGAACAATCGCTTTTTTTGTTCAAATATGTGGGCAAAGCGTTCGTTGGGCTTCATTTTTAAATTTCATGCTTCTAGACATAGTACTTCGAGCGATATCGATCGTCGAAGTTGCGTAGTTACAGGGTGCGCTGCGGTGAAGAGCTAGCTTTTTGGCTAGGAAGCATGCTAGTGCTTCCTTCGCTTTGAAAAAGCACTCATGAAAGCGTAGTTATAACTGGTCAAAACTTTTTAACAATTAGCCAATCAGAGCTCATGACTCGAGAAGACACGTTAATTACGCTCTAGCTGTCGTGTGGGAATGTTGTGTCACCGGGCGCTTCTGTGAAAGTCATGTTATTTTGCGAATACCTTGGCTCGTACATGTGTGTGTAGTAATATAAGTTTGTTAGGAAGTGATATAACTATGTTTTTAAATCAATTTAGTTTGCATTTCAGTTGTAGATTATAAGGAGAAGTGTGAATAAGTTACCGCCCAACGTCTGTTGCGAACACAACAGGCGCTTCTGCTGGTAGCCTCCACCCGCGCTCCATCTCAAACGAGCACGGAGGTGGAGGCGCATAGTATTGCAAATTAGTAGATTATTCATATAGTATTCTTATTCAATCGTGATTGCTGCAATAATCAATTTATAAATAAGAAAGACATAAAAAGTGAAGATTGAATAAAAATTGGATAAATAAGTTTCGGACGAACCATCAACAACATCCTACTCTTCGGGAGCTGCTAAGGTGGACCCCCCACCGAGCTGGGATCCCCCCACGTCACCTCACATTGCACAAACTTGGTGAGTATATGTATTGCTGCCTTAATATACTATAATGTAGAAAAACGCAGGTATAGCCGATAAGTCAATTTTTAACTTTCATAAGTGTCCCTATAAGTAATACATTGTAAATTTCAATTCAGGGTATCTTCGATGCTTATGGACGTAGCAACTTGGTTCGAAGCGCACTCGTTTGGTAATTGACTGGACAATCAAATGTGCCATCAACATTTCCTAATTGTGTCTTTGAAAAACTTAAGTATGTACTGTGGGTCGATATTTTCATTCAATTGGCTCCTATGTCAAATACAAGATTTCAAGGTTCTAGGAATTAAATCGCCCATGTTTATTGACGTAGCGACTTGGTTTAAGCTCATTTTATCCGTAATTAGATATTCTATAATCCCTATTGATTATATTTTAAATTTTCTCAAATATCTTACATCGCAAAAATTTTTCTTTTTTTATTTTTAAAAAATTCCTGAAATGTCACTGACAACAATTTTGAATTTTTACTCAACAGGGTTCGTAGAATATTGTTTTCTGAGGGCGATGACACGGAAAAACAATTTTTAAAATCAATTGGTTTGGCATTTATTTCACCTTGAAAAGTGCCCCTAAAATCTTTCTTTTCGGAATAAATCATTTCCAATGCAAAAATTCGAAAAATATGTATGAGCCAAAATATGTACGTCAAATACAAATGTAAATATGGATGTCAAATCCTAATTTACATATGTGGTTTATTTTTCAGATTTATCTACCCAATAGGGAAAGAGTTAGTCCGAAAGTGAAACAGTCCCTTTAACACTTTGACTGCGACGTGCGACACCGGTGGTACACGGAGGTAATTTTCTTAATGTTGCTGACCAACCAGTAGTCACAAACTCAATTTTCATAAATACTTAATCAAAGCTAAATGAATGCATGATCCAGTTCGTGTTTGGTATTTTCAAAATAGTTTATTGCTAAATTAACTTGAAATTTGAGTTTGGTGTTGAACTCAATATTTAGTTGCCGCAGTCAAAGTGCCAAGTATATTAGGTGACGTTGCTCTCTCTCTCTTCGACAAAGTGGAATGTTCAACGATAGATTTTAGAATAAATGTTTGATAAAAATAGTCTCTCTTCCCTGCTCAACCAGCGTTCTCAATCATAATTTGTGAGTTGACCATTTTACTAGGCACAAAAGCATTATCCTTCGAATTTCACGCGTTCACTTTGGCATCTAATTAACGACTTCAAGTACTCGAGTACTTCCATTTCTTTTCTCATTCCAAAAAAGAAAGAATGCAGGCATGACATCGACAACGTGCTCTAGATCTGCTTCACACAGGTTAGCTTGTCATGATTTCAATTTTTTCTTTTTCCCTGCACTTTTTGTTGCCATGATTTAGTGCTTCTCTGATGCTTGGCATTATTAATAAGAATATCTTTGACTTTTGTATCTCTGTTTCTGCATATGGTAGTTGCCGATTCAGAGTTTTACTGAATTTCTCAGTTCTCCCAAATTTCCTTGGTTTTTCCTGACAACTTAATGCAATTTATTGTGTACTCGATATTGATGTGAATGGTGATCTCACTCAGTTTCGCGCATTGCTCCAACTCTGGCACCATTCTCCGCTTTGCGTATAGCAGGTTGTTCAAGTATTCACGCTTGTCGATTACACACATCCCCAACGGTGAGTCTTTCAATGTTTTGATTATTTAATAATGATATTTTTAAATTAGTTCATTTTCACGAATAAGGCCACAAATATACATGATTTAAAACAGTGAACAAAGTTAATATGGTGGCCAAATACGGTGCTAGGCATTTTTAAAAATAATAATAAGCCTTGTGCCCATAGTATAAGGTCCCAAGTTTCTAGTATATATCATCGTCTTAAAACCCCTACGCACCTTTTATCAATAGCTAGCGTTTGCTAAGGAGTTGTCTGTATTTAAATTACACAGATTTAGAAACGGAGGAAAATTTCGTTCCTTTGTGAGAGGTGCTGAAACAATGTAACTAAAATAGGTGTGAAAAGGAAGTCATCTTGGCACCTCACTCGTTCGGAGAAGCTCCGCAAGAACTCCCACAGCGAAGTATTTGTTTTCTAGATTCTGAGGAATTTTATGTCCAATTTTACAGCAGAATTGTAGCTGAACAGCACCCTTGAGAAATTACCTGTATGCAGTATGACTGTAGGCTTGCACTGTTGGCAATTACTGTTAGCTTTAATTTTTTGAGGAAGATATTTGGAGTTATATCGGTTAACCTTCATTTCAGTTCTTTTAAGAATTCAAAAAGGAACGACAAATATTCTGATTCACGTTTGAGTTTCTCTTTTTATTTTTTATGGGAAGAAATAAACACATTTCGGTTGCTCTCAAGTTGTGCATTTTTTCAATGCAATGCTGAATAAGTCTTTCAATGGCTACAATCATTGTGTATCGTCTGGATTGCAGTTCTTCAAACTTGTGTTAATGAACCATGCAATTTTTTTTATTAGTGTAGCGATAAAATTTACGTCTAAAAAGAGACTACTCGACTTCTGCAATGAAAAGGCAAGTCAACTATGTTTAAGGTACAAGATTATTGATCAGAATTAGAGTAGCGCAATGGCTGAAAGGGTAAAAAAGAGAGATGTAACTTATCGTACTTGAGTCGGACATATCCAACAAAATTTCTTCCTCAAAATTTCAGAATTTCCAACATCCACATGCTAAAACCATTCTATAATGGCATGTAAAGTGCTATATTCTGTCAAATAGTTAACCAAAAAATTCTCGTTTTCTTGTTGTACAGTACATACGCTGCAAACATTTGTTCATGGTCAAATTTAAATAAAACCATTCTTGTTTATGTTATGAATCATTTAGGATGTATAGATTAATTACATGGAGTTTCCTGCCAAAATATTTCTGAGCTATCGTTAATGTTATTTTTGGGGCAATTATCAAATTGTGTATATCATGTTTTTTTAAAGTCATTGTTTGACACAGGAAACCGGGTGGCTAATTTTTTGTACTTACATTTGTGTGTGCAACTATCTCCATGATGATTATAGATCACAAAACAAGTTCTGCGAATCCCTGTCTCCGAAAATTTGAGTAAGATGACATTTTACCAGATCCCTCTGTCGCATTTCAATAAACTTCTGTCTATCGTTGTCTCTTTGTTGTTTCATTACCTTAGTAAAAGCGGCGTCTTTCAAACGTGCGACTTAACACGTCAGTGAACCAGGAAATTGTAGCATCAATAATTTGACAAAACCAGCGGGCATGCAATGCACTGAGTATACTTTCAATTTTTAAAGTTTTGAATTGAAGTTATCTCGAAAATGAAAAGTTGTGAAGACCGTGAATGAAACTTGAGTCATCCTTCATCTCGATTATTGTCACAGCAATCGAATTGTGATTTTTATTTGCTATTACTTTTGCTGATCTGAATATCACATGTTGCTTAGATTAAATAGTAGGAATTGCATTTACTTTCTTCGTTTCCTTTTGAACTACTCGTTTGTCATTGTTTCAAACTAAATAGGTGGTGATGAGAGTAAATTTCAAATTGTGATTCTCAAGGGAGAATCTAAGCATGAACTGATCAACCCTGATTAAAATACTGGTTACTGTTAGAAGTTTGTTAAAATTTTCCTATCTTATACAAGAAGTAGCATGACACATCTGCTCATGAGAGATTACAATAGAGAGCAATTGTCCGATGCTTATTTTGGAAGGCACCCTTTAGGCAGCACTGTTAATGGTATTATGACCAAAACTTTATTTCAATTACGCATTCTATGAGATTGCTGTAGTACCAGAAGCCACCGAAATCGTAATCAAGAAGAATTTATTGATGAAGCTAATTGCTTTTGCAGTGGTTCAACTAATATCCGTAATAAAGTACCTCATTTGAAAACCTTGTTTTCGAATTCAATAATGAAGCAGCAGAAGTGATTCTAATTTATGTTATGAATTTTCAAGCTTGAAAAGTAAATAAGTCTCTTCTCTAATGCTGAAACAGAGTCGTCAGGAATGTTGTAAAAAAGTCAGATTTCCAAGTCTCAATCTTCAATCAGTAATTAAATATGACTTCGACGCAGAAAATAATTAGGTACTTAAGAACGATGTGAGATAAGATTCGCCAACATTATAGATAGGATTCGCTAACTACAGACCGACATCTCGTGCGCGGGATGGTCGATGAAAACCACTTCGTTTTCCTGGTCGTCCAGCAGCACAGACACACTCTTCTCGCCAAATTCGTCATCTGCAACATAGCAATGCGACAAGACTATGGTTAAAAAACCTCTGCATAATTTCGATTAATTGCAAATATCTTGCAACCAGGAGCAGGCATGAAGATGAATCCAACTAGTTACGGTTCATGTTTGCCTTGTGTGGCAATTTGTCGCGTGTGAATATATTATGACAGCATTATTTATGTAGTTAATCTCACGTTTTGCTCCCACTAAATTGTAAATGAATTCGTCAGTGTTGTACAACAATTTTTTTCATGTTTCTAACTCAGGTGAATCTTTTGTGCTAGTATAATTGGCGCAGCAAATATCATAAGAAACGGTATTTTTTATTATCAATTAACTCTATACAGTCTACACGTTACCTAACACGTCACTTCCTTGTATAATTGTCAAGCATTTGAATCAGAAATATCATAAACTTGTCGTGCGACTTAAACATGTTCTTTGAGGCTGTTAACAAAGTTCCATTTTCTGATGTTTGCATGAAAAAATGTTTTTTAATTTCTGCCGTTGCGACGTGTTAGTTCTGAACATAACTTATCCCCATACATTTTGAATATTATTCCCTGATGTCACAAAAGGTAAAGCTCATTTATCAATGTGCGTGGAGACTGTCAAAAGCCTTTTAACTCCACTGAGCTCACTTTTATATTTCTTACATTACATTCATTAATAAACATCATTAAAATTAAAACAACTTATAATGGGATAGACTTTTTTTCCCTGTCTTTAGTACAAGCATTGACATGGGCTGTCATGGCACTCATATATGTTCATCAACTAAGGCCCTTCGGTCTCCTTTAAGACATTTCAAAAAGCGATGTAATTCATCTAATGTATTAACTTTACAGGCCACTAAATTGCGGAGAGTAAAAATAACAAGCTTCACAAGGTTTCGCTGTGGCTTAAAGCTAATGAAGCAAATCTTAATATAGATAAAAAATGTGTTATTTTCTCTTATAAGAGAGATATATCTCTTCCACGCATTAAAATTGGCGAAAGGGAAATCGAAGAAACCACCTCATGTAAGTACCTGGGCATTATAATAGATAAACATCTGACCTTCAAAGAGCACATCGCTCATATTGCAACTAAGTTATCAAAATCCTTTAGAATCCTCCATAAAATGAAAAATTTACTGCCTGGAAAAGCTTTGCGAATGCTTTACCGAAAGCTCATTTCACCATACTTACAATACAGATTAGAAACATGGCACGGAACTGGTGAAAATAAAACCAATATACTCTAAGCTCTGCAAAAAAGAGCCATCAGAGCGGTGAAGAAATTAGAACATGATGCTCACACAGGTGATTCATTTAAAAGTTGAAAAAAGGTAAACATCTAGATCTCTACAAACTTTCCACATGTAATTTCATGTATAAAACATTGACTAATGATGGTGATAAAAATCTCAAACAATTATTAACTGCACAAACAAGTCATCACAATCATTTAACCTTAAGTAGAAGTAACTTCATGCTTCCTTATTATTCAAAAGCTCGGTCACAACACAGTATCGTATTCACTGGAACTACGACTTGGAACTCAATCCCTGCGGAGATCCGTCAAAGTAATTCCTTCAAAGTTATCAAAATGAATCTTAAATCCCTTTTCCGATCGGAATATTAATCATGTAAGATAACCAAGTCAAATCTTTTCTCCCATATGACTCATCCTGATAGGGTAATTTGCCATGGTTAATGTCAATGATCTTCAGTCTTCTCTCAAGTTATTTCTAGAATATATTGTTAACATCTAGCCCATATGAACTATTTTGTAAAATTAAGCACCGAATCTCGAATGAATAATTCTTTCATCAGTCAAGTGCGCAACATAGGTTAGGTGAAATAGGTTCAATTTAATGGTACTCCTTTCAATAGCGTTAGTGGTAGGATACCCTAGAAGTCGCTGAACGTATTCGGGTCAACAGGTAGCTATGCTCAAATTTGACCATTGTACTAGACTTAAGAAACAATCTACTTCTGTATCCCCTGTGGTAAATGAATTGTTTAACATGTTCTCTTTTCTTATTAATTTCCTAAAATGTTCATGTTATCCTTGCGTGGCAATTTGTCGTTTCTAAAGCACGTGAGCATATTATGGAAGCCATATTTAGATAGTTAATTTAACACATTGCTCTAATTATGTTACAAATATTTTGGTTAGCATTGCATAACAATTCTTTCCATGTCTCTGACTCCAGTGAACGCTTCTGTGTCATGCAGTATTATTGCGTAGGAAATATCATCAATTTGTGGTGTGATAAAATATTTTGTTTTCTCCGAGCTCGTCAATTGTCAAACTAGTTGATACGTAGGAGTGAAAAGATAGTTCCGGATATCGACCTCATAGCCTTTGACGCAAAATTATATAAATCTACCCACTCTATTTTTTACATTAATTCCTGATATCGCGCGTTCTTAAGCTTATATTTCAACATAAGGACGCACTGATAATAAAGGTTTCAACAATGCATCGTCACTGGTATTATGTTTTTTATTCAACTTGTATTTACGTACATTGTCAAACCTACATTACGCAACATATATGATGTGCATTTTTCATGCTTTCCTCTCAATCATTTGTTTTGATCATCAACATGAGTACTACGACACCCATGTTGATAATATTTCAACAATTTAAAAACCAATAATGTTTTTTGTATTATTTTTATTGGAAATGGATTGTTTTTTCTTTCTTCCATTTTCCTAAGACACAGCGCTCTTGATGTTACTTCAGTATTCGAACAGTTCGCCAGGGCTTTTTCACGTTCATCGAGCACCGGGCAAGAGGAATGTTTCTTTTCGTATGTTGAGTTCATTACAATCTCTGGTCAGTTTCAATGACTTTCCTAACAATCAACTGGTTCAAAACTCAGCGTCTTTCCAATATGGCCGATCCTTGCGGATTTTATCATTCTCATCAGCCTTTAAATTTGGAATGCATGACATGTCGACCCCTCGGAGGAGAGCAGATATTTCACTTATTTTTCTATGCGGGCATGCTGTCTGTTAAACGCTTTTTACTGTTATTGATGGATATCAAGTTACTGTTACAGAGAAATTTTTTACATTTTAAAATCGATCACGAACATCTGAAAATGAGCTATAACAGGACGTTTGCAAAACCCGGTATCTCAAGAGTGAAATAAAATCTTGCATAAGTGCAGAAAAACTTCACGTGTGTATAAGAGATAATATTTATATTGGGTGTCAGTTGCGCTGATATGATTATTTACGACCATGCTTCTGTTTATGAATCTAATTTTTTTTTAGTTTTGTATACCTAGAATGTTTGCACCTTAGCCCCGCACTGTCATCATGAAATGGATTGAATTGACCATAGCTTGACAGAGAAAGGGGGTTACTGTAGCATTGACTAACGTCGAAAGAGACTGAAAGTACAGCTGACTTCATGAAATCCTAAGTATCGTGCCATCAAAAATACAACAAAATTTTTTCATGAAAATAAATATAAATCAGTAATTGATTGAAGAATTAATCCCATTAGTTTGGAAGGTTCTTTCTCGCCTTATTAAAAAATTTCTAATTGACCTATTGAACTGATTAGCACAGCTATCCAAGCTTATTTACTACTTTCAACTACTTAGGAGGTCAAGTCAAGATTGCCATTCTCTCTAGACACCCAGACTTGAGCATTTCGTACAACTGTTATTTTCCACCGTCTCTAAGATGTTTCACACTACCAACTTTTAAATGCTTTGTTCTATGTATATCTTTATTTATATTCTTAATGAAATATACTAGCCAGTACAGCACTTCACCTGCTCAAGAAAATACCAGACTTGGCACATGAAGCAGCCTCTGAGGCGCACCACTCACCGAGGGAGGCGTCGTAGGTGTTCATGTACTCGGAAGTCATGAACTGCGAGACGAGGGCAGTCTTCCCCACACCCGACTCCCCGAGCAGCACAACCTGCACAGCCAAGCACCATTACATACATAGGCTTCATAACTGGCATGTCTACAGTTGAAAAAAGACTACCAAAAACATGAAGAAAAACTTCACTGGAGAGATTACATTCGAATTTAAAAACTAATAAGCACTGATGACAACCAAACGACGTAATACGTTGATTGAGAACGTCTTGGGAGACATAGTCACCATTTACATTCACACATGAATTTCGCTACTCTGCGGTAGTAACCGATGATGTTGAAAGTATGATGGGTGAAATTATCTTGCATGTAAAACATAAAACGCGATTGCTATGTAATTTCAAACCAATTTTTAGCGCGCATTTATGTACAAGTACCTATTTACCAGAGTGTATCAATAGATTACATGATTTACAGCACGATAAATGTAAATTATGCAATTATAAATTCTTACTCACGAATAACTCATAACTTTTTTCTTTAAAATCTTCAACACGCTATTATTTACAGATTATTTACAGCTACAATAATGCAAACCACGAATTACCTGATGTCCTGCATGGCAGACGTATGAATCTTAATAAGGGACGTAATGTCCAGCCTGGCAGACGTATCTATCTTAATTAGGGACGTAATGTCCAGCCTGGCAGACGTATCTATCTTAATTAGGGACGTAATGTCCAGCCTGGCAGACGTATCTTTCTTAATTAGGGACGTAATGTCCAGCCTGGCAGACGTATCTTTCTTAATTAGGGACGTAATGTCCAGCCTGGCAGACGTATCTTTCTTAATTAGGGACGTAACACATCTCTACACCGAGAGCTGCTCTGTATTTTTTCAATGTTGTCGAGCTTGCGACATAAATGCGCTTCATACAAAATGCGCTCCACAGTGAGAAAAAGCTTTTTTAAATTCGAACCAGGGCAGATTATGTTAAATCAACACGTTTTAATCAACAAGTAACTAATTCAATGCATGAATAATTGCAAGTTATTAAATGGCAGCAAATTGTTTAACGTACTGAAACACGTATACTCGAGAAAAGTTTCCAAGCCTCGATAAAGGGTCAGAAAACTTCAAATTCTTAATTTAACAATTATTGCAGGTATCCTTCTAGTTGAAAAGAAAATTTTCACTTGACACTTTGTAAAGTTTAGTGTAAAAGATACTCTAATCGTTTAGAATCACAAATTACATTTACACATGCATTAGCATTTCAATTGTTTTTTCTGGGTGTACAACACTAAAAACACTCACTCAGTTTTCCTTCAACTCAAATATTTGGTAATTTCAGGCTAATTGCGATGTTCAAGACCTCCAGAGAAATGTAACAAACTTTGTTTAATATGATTAATGAACTGAAAATATTTGTCCTTTCATTGAGAACGTATTAAGACAAAGTTCTGAGGACTTTAGCCGAGGATTGTGTCAGAATTCACTATGAAAATTATTCACGAGGCGCGAGTATGTGAGCAAGAAAAATTACCATCGCCGGAAGACATTTCTAGGTGTTGCTTATTGGTAAATTATAAATGTATGCTTTCAAAATTTATGATATGATTTGAACCTGAAGGTGAGGACCACTTGACGCAGCAATTTGTGAATGATTCGTTCAGTACACAAAACTCGACCATAAAATGCTTACACGTTTCAAAGGAAGATTGATAGAAAGCATGAAATCAAAAAGCACAGATGAACTTCGCACTCCGTATATGCAAAGAAAAATAATATTGATGAATATCTTAAGCGTATCTAGAGAGCCCATAGTTATATGCATCGCTAATTAAAATCTGTTCATTGTTACTACAAAATTTAAAAAACAACCTGATTTTGCGGAGCAGATGCGATTTATTATTTCCCACTCCCGAGGCGTATTATCCTCTATAGAGAAGTGAATGTAGAGTAACGTTTAGAAAAAGAAAAAAATACTCCAGGAATTCGATGTAGAAAAACTGGTAACCTACCTGAAAAACATGATAAAATTTAGATAAACCACGTACGTCACCATAAGGTAAGTTTGTACAGTAGAAACCAAATTAGCAATTACTGCTAACTGCAGCCGGGCTTGCATCATTTGCGTTATTCAGCACGAGAAATACAAAGCAGGTTTCCACATCATCGCTAGTGAGAAACAAACGTATCACACTTGACCTACACTGGTGCCGCTCTCTGTGTAAATATTATTGTGCGAGACCAATGCATCACTATAAATAGTGCCTTTCTTGAATTCAAACAGACACGTTTTATCTATTCTGAGCAGTTGTAATTTTAGGAATGTTCGACTTCACACTGTTGAAAGTGCAGAAACTTCTGTAAATGAAGAAGTTGGAAACCCTACAAGAAAAAATGAAACAAAGTTCAAAAATTTGTCTGCGTGGAGGACCCTGCTAAGAAAGTTTTAGCTGTTTGCGCACAGCCACTTGAAATTGTGCCTTTCCAATAATCCACTCACGAAAAAAAAGACTCGATATTGAACTCCTTACAATGAATAAATTTATTCCTCGACCAGACCTGTTTTTATAAAATTTCAGAAAAATGTAGAACGTTTTAATTGGATTTCTTGTTTGCATTGATTGCTTAGACTGCTCAGACTTCTGTGTTGAGAAAAGAGTTCAGAAAAACTCAAAGTTGCTGGATGTAAGATCCCTCGTGAAAATTTAATAATCTCCTTTACTATAATAATATTTGTGGTAGAGGGAATTTAGGTAAATAATCCAGACATTAAGTTTACATGCATGATACGTTTGGTAATTTTCTCCGTTAATCGCTAATAAAATTTTCTCTGTATAATATTTACTTGAGAACAGGTCTCGATCAACAAAAGTTCGACTTATAATTTAATTGCTTGTTCAGAAGGGGCTCAACACGAATTTATAAAATCTGACGCTCAAGGTTAAGTTTCACATGAGGCATCAAAAATAAGCAACAATGTACTTTCACTCAAAGTTTCATGTTACCATAGACATTTATAATAAAAACTAAAACCAGGCAGTGTTTTTGCCCTTTTCGCAATTATGCAACAATATTGGTGGACCGCATCCTTAATGCTGTGGAACCTGAGATTTAAAATAAGCCCACAATTTATCACATTATGATTCAATTGGTTCGCCCATTCGGAGGAATTTGCTCGTCAAATGTCTCCAAATTTGAGCCAAACTCGATTAGAGCCTCATTTCCGTAATTGTATGCATAAACAAATGCAAATAATTCATAAGTTCTGTGAAAAGAAAGAAAGAAAGAAAAACAGGTCATTTCCAATAAAGATGAGACAAAATACATTATTAGTTTAAATTGTCTAAATATAAAGATCCTTGGTGGATATACTTTATACACATGGGTGTCGTATTACCCATGTTAACAGTTGAATAAAAAGATTGAGAGAAAAGCCTGGAAATGCTTTCCCTTTGTTGCGTAATCTAGGTCGATAACAGATGTAAATACAAGTTAAAAAAATCTATATAATATAAGTGACGATGGATTGTGAGAGATTTGAAAAGTGATGTACGTCGTGTAAAGTTTGGCTCATTTTTTTCATTGAATACCCGCCAAAATAAGCCAAAAATAAGCCTTCGGGACTTCTATCTTTAGTGCCTACTTTGCTTCTTTCAGTTTTCACACCATCTTCCTTATCTCGTCTCCTTCTTCTTTTCTGACTTGTCATTTCCATGCGGAGGGTTTTCATGAGCACACGTCTGTGCATAGATGCTACGTTTTCTTTTGTCGACACAAAATGGTTCAAGTTCTTTTTTCCTTGTAAACATTTTTGCAAAGGAAACGAAACATTAAACTTACTGCTATACCATATCATAGCTCCCCACTTTCCTAACAGATGAAAAGCAACACGTATATTGCTGGATACATCGAGTTAGGCGAAAATTAATCCAGCCTTATATTAGTGACGTCCGCAAAGTGTGTCAACAATACTCAGCACTCTATCATAAGTAACCCAAGAATGGTATTCAGGGAATATTTATGATCATTTGACTCCTAATATGTGTCTTCTAAACTAACCAGATTAGAGCCCAGTGGATTACTGTGTGTGAACTTTAATTGGGAAGTAGGGTATCGTTACTCGATTTAAGTCATTGTTCAACTGAAGACCTATGGGTAGAAGGGTATCGTTACTAGATTAGTCATTGTTCAACTGAAGACCTATGGGTAGAAGGGTTTCGTTACTCGATTTAAGTCATTGTTCAACTGAAGACCTATGGGTAGAAGGGTATCGTTACTAGATTAGTCATTGTTCAACTGAAGACTTATGGGTAGAAGGGTGTCGGTTCTCGATTAAAGTCATTGTTCAGCTGAACACCTATACTACTCACGTTTGTACGTCAGGACTTCGGGCTTAATGCCAGAATGTCAGCGGTTATAAGGTTACAAATTGAAGAATTCACCTCAGCAATTGGCATATCAAATTTTCTTAATTATTTAGATACAAACGTTGAGAAGAAATCTCTGTTTTAAATTTTACTGAAATACAGATTAGCAAATCGTAATAAAGCTGTGCTCAAATACCCTTCGCACCCTACGCACTTGACTTGCTAAATGATCTCATTTAGCGGGAACTCAAAACCTGATAGAGACAAAAGTTTGAGAATCTGGACAAAAACTGATTGTCATTCACATATCCAAGTACGATTTCCTTCACCGTTAGTGTTGTCCTGATTAGCAGTAATCAGCAGATTATTTTATGTATACAAGTATATGCAAATACAGATTCCTTGAGTTCACTGATGATCTGCTGGCGTTGATAGATATATAAATTTATTATAACAACACAACTCACTTCTTACGTATGTCTGGAAGCATCTATACATTTTGCTTCTCTCTGCATTGCTCATACAATGCAGCATAGAGCAAGTTTCCTGGGATAGAGTGAACCAGTGGTTAATCATTGCTCTCGATGTTATACTCTTCGGTAAAACTGTCTATGGTCTACGACCAAAGAAAAAAAGGAAACAACGCTAAGAACTGGAGGAGATGACTGGCCAGCATTGCAACCCATTAAACGTTCTAAAAGATCCTTATAAGACTGAGTCTGCGAGAATATCATCACATACCTTCTAGAAAAATCGCCTCGACAGGACGGGCATCGGACGTCGTTATGACGCGGAGGTAACGCCAACAGAAAATTGCCAAGAACTTCGACGAACGATTACATGTTATAAATTTCTTGATGTTCTGTATTCTAAATGGGGGTTTTAGTATAACTATATTCATAGAATTAATTTTCCATGTATTTGAATTGTTTAGGAAGTAGCTCCTGTTTATATCCTATAACGTCAATATCAGAAATACTAATTAGCATCTCAGGGAGAAGCGCTGACCGACGCGGTTCCTTAAGGCCATTTTACATTGACGGTGTCTTCGCGCTCCACACCGTCGCTCCATCCCGCCAGTCAAATAAGCTCCGCCCACAGCAATGGAAAATGACCCGTATTGCCACGCTCTCGGTAAGGAGCGGCAACATTCTGCATGCTAAATTTTGGCGGTGTGCACTGCCGGTCAACAGCGTTCAGTTGCTCTTGAGACCATAGAGAGCATGTGTAGTCATG
>JACJUY010001830.1:20285-41863 GCA_014220935.1 Platorchestia sp. MABIK | reverse complement strand
GGGAGGAGCTGTAGCAAGTTCACCGTCGCTCCACACCGACGCTCCACACCGCAGGTGTAAAATGAGCTTTACGATAGAGGCAGTAGGGCAGGAGCAGCGATACGAGAAAGAAGTGCGGCTGTGAACGTTTGACTCCCTCGGTCCGGCCGGGACTGAGGGTACCTCTTGCTATTAAAGATAAATACTGAAGATATACTGTTAAAGATAAACTTACTACGCCGAGTTAAATATCAACATATTCGCGCCCTCAGCAATATATATATCTAACGTTAGCATACCTTCGCTATACAAAAGTGATCATATTGCTACCGCCTAGCGTAACCTCAACCGTTACCTGTCAGCCATGACGCTGAAACCGTGAACCTGCTGTGAGAGACCGGCCTGTCAACGTCAACCCGATAAGATGAGTTTCCCTCGTGTACCTATCTAGGCTCCTCATTCAAACTTCTAAGTATGTAGGATGCGTATTCTGTCATTTCATTGATAACTCATATAATTTCCCTTTTCATTTAAAGATGCCTTTTTATTTACCCTTTGGTAGGGAGATGAGTAAGGAGAGAAATAAGAGACGATTGTTTGTAAGAAATGAATGTTACAGCTTTGAAAATAATTACCGAAAAACACGTTACCGAAGAATCTGAAACCATATTATTTGAATTATTTGAATATAATATTAATTATATAGAAAATATCATTTACCCAAAGAGGGCTGGTGGCAGCTCAAATTATACTTCATCATGATTAATAAAGAGTAGAAAATAGAGAATGTGACGAATACATATGTCACGACGATTAAAACGATATGAAAAGATCATACACCAGCGAATAATCTAACACGCGATCTATTACTATGGAGGCGGAGGTGAACGTCCATTACAATGACAGCAGCGTGCGGACACCACGTCCATTACAATGATGTGACATCGGAGGGACGAAACGAAAACCCATTACTTCGATCTTTATCAATATATCTGAACAATATTGCTAAAACTTTGTTCGATGCTGGTGAGCGATTTTGCAATGATGATAATTCACCAATATGTAGAGCTAATGTGGAGCTGATAAATACTAAAGACACAATTGTGACACAAAACTATTGAGTCTCTAATTCGCGCCCTAACTCATAGTGGTCTGTTTAAAAGATTAGCAAGCTATGGAAGCAGCCAATAATTATAGAGAGCAGGTGCAGAATTCTATCGAATAGCTACTAAAGATCCATTTAATGAAATCAATGACGTTGATAGGACTATAAATTTCATCAGATAAAATCAGATAATGCTCACATATTAATCACAGCAATCGATTGTTTCATTCTTGGAGATGTTTTAATTTTAATTTAGTATATATTTTATTAAAATCAGTTCATTACCACTTTCGTAATTTACCTTGAAAGCTATAAAGTTACTTTCAATTGCTCAGATGAATCAATCAACTTCAAGTCTGATAAGTTTTTGGCTTATAGTCTCATTTGGTCACTTTATAACGAATTACAATGCAATTATACTGGTGACACACATAAAGCCTTCTAAGTCCCTTCTAATTCAAGTTGGAATGCAAAACCGCTCTTCAACAATCTTTATTTTTGCTGTTAAGTGCTGTCGGAAATCAATCCGCAACTTAGAAAAACTAATAAAAAATAAAAATGAGCTAAAGCGTCAGCTTTATGCCGCATTAAATCCTGAACAAACAACGCATCAGTGCTGAGCCACGGTGTAAGAGGGGGCAGAGTGTCGGATGTTTGTGTTGTCGATCACCATTAATGTCCGACAGCATACATGGTGGAACATTTTTAAGCGGTCGGAAGTTTTTTTCACCCATGATATAATTCACATTGGATGACTGAATCCTCCTCAAGATGACTCCTCTTTTCGAAGCGAAGTCATCTATGGATAAGTTGCTTTTTATTAAATAAGACAGTTACTAGGGATGTATTCTAACCTTGTTGTAAAAGCATGAGCGGAGTGAATTTCAGCTATTAAAGGCTTAATGACATTAAAACACGATGTGTTTTGTAGGGACGTATGACATTTCACACTTGAATGAAGTGAGTTTATTTGTTGCGTTTATACTAAATAAAAAAAACAAAGACCAAACACAATATAATTTCCGAAAGTGTCCCTGCTTTGAGACACTACGACAATCATTACGATTTTCATGTACCTCAGTGCCTCATAAGATGCATCGTATGGATGAAAGCCTTGAAAACTTTTGATGGGCATATTATTCTTTCATTCGAATTATGCTGGGATACGTTACTTCGTAATGAAAACGAAGTTAATGCGCTAAGTACAGGTGCAATTACTAATGCTCGTTTTAAAGCCTCAAACACTGATAGTGTGATAGTGAAAGTGACTCTAACAAAAAGTATAGGTGGAAATATCAGCGTTTCTATTCTAAGATTCCTGGACAAACGACCTCAAGACGTCAAACAATCAACACGCCTGAAGAGCTCGGTCAATATCTGCTGTAGTACGTGAGCATGCCCTCAAAGAAGTTATGTGTTATTTGTATATGCCAGATTTCATGTCATTTTTATGACAGATACATTTGTATTTTGCAAGATTTCATGACATTTTTATTACTATTAACATGATTTTTCGTTCTTTTTTGCTTGAATCACCTTTATGTATTTCCAAGGCATTCACTTCAGTCACTTCACTTCGATTAGTACTCACTTGGTTTATTTTTCATTTATTTATTTGAATTGACGCTTTTTGTAAATTTGCTACTTAAATTTTTATTTATGTGTAACCTGTGTTACTGAACCCAAAAAATTATTTAGACATTCAAGGCCTTTGTATTAGATATCATGCCACCATCACTTCGATTTTAATCCATTTGATTTTTTGGGACACCTTCTGTGTAATATACGGGTACTACTTGGTGCAGGCACGCTTTTGTAACTACACTATGACCAATTTATAGACTCCAACATTCTTGCTCCTGGACTGATTGCGTGTTCTCTTTAAGAAATTACACAAGATTGAAGGCTTAACATCTCTGTGTGATTTGTTTTTAATTTTTAATTTAGTTTCGTTTTTTTTTCAAGTAGTATTATTTTATTTTATCTCTAGTCTGTAAAATATTTTTTTTTTAACATTTTACATTGCGTATTACTTACTGTTAATCCCTTTGAATGCCTGACCATGCTTGTATCCTTGATGACAACGACCCAGGTCTCAATCATTCAAATACATCATATCCAAACCTAAATGAAACTAGAAACTGAGAATATATTTATTCTAACAAATTCAAAGAATCGATAAGAACAAGGTGCAATGATTTTTCGTTTTTTTTTAAATGTGGGTCACTCTTTCCAGAAATAGATGAAATGACTTGTACTTTCACTGAGCTAGATTGTAATTTTGACATTCTTAGCTTCACTGAAAGTTGGCTAGGTGGCTCAACTGAAGACAAGATTCAGATGCATAACCACTATAGCCCTTATTCACAACGGAACAATAACAAACGTGGCGAAGGCGTCAGTCCGTACCTATCAAAACACATAGGTTCGAGAATCATTGCAAATGCAACTATGAATCGTGACCATATCGGAACGTTATTTATAAAACTGACGAAAAATGGTAAACGGGTTACGTTTGGAACGGAGTAGAGGCCTCCAACAGCCTGTCAGGATCTTTTCTGAACGAGCTCCATAGTATTATGCCGTTGTTTAACGTCGTTTTACATTGATAAAACAATCTGCAGTTACTTCAATAACGATCTTTTGCAACATAAAAGCTGTGGATAAATCTCAAATTTCAATAATGTCTGTCAGTCTAGATCTTTCCTTCCAATCATCACGAAGCCCACACGTGTCTCATCAGAATCTGCTACACTGATCGACAAATCTGCATGATAGATCCAACTGATTTTCTTAGAAGACTGATAGCTTCCAACTTATCGGATCATTTCCCTATTTTTCTTATTAAGAAAAAGTCTACATCACTTGTACCAAGCCAATGGCTGAAACTTACTCATATCGCTGCATAAATTAATTTAATTTGTAAGCAATGCGCATAGTTCGAGAAAAATTAATGCCAATATTGGACATTTATCAACAAAACAATAGTGCAATAAACATTGATGAAGCAAAACTAACCTTGACTGAACGACTGCAGATAACACTGATTTTCACTAAAACAATTTCTGATTTGTTATGAATACAATGAGAGACAGCGTTTTGCATAGATTCAAAATGCAGTAATAGCTTCTGTGTCTCTGTCTTGGTTTTTGAAATATTTGTCGACAAGTACACATAAAGTGTGCATGTTTTCCTCATACCACTTTTCATTACAGAGACATTAAATGAGCGTATAGTGTTTCAGGATATTATACATAGGTTCTCCGTTTTTATGCTGTACTATTCCGAGATAAGTAGTATCTGAATTCTTTAACTGAAATCGAAAAAGATGCATGGATATCGTTTGGAGATGTACAAAATTTCCTAGGTGACCACAAAGCAAACCACTGGGATTTGGTCAATGCAATGCTAAAAAACTTCAGAACACATGGAAGTCGAATGAGTATCAAAATGCACTTCTTACATTCACACATTGAATACTTTCCTGAAAACCTTGGTTACGTCAGCGAAAAACAAGGCGAAAGTTCCACCAAGACATTTGTGAGATGGGAAGAAGATGTCAAGGGAGATGGAATGTTAACATGAAGGCTGACTTCTGTCGGTCACTCAAACGAGACTGTGCTGGCACTGCCCACAAGCCTGTCTCTCGGAAAAGACGATTCATGTAATCTTGGAAGTGTAATGTAAATGTTTTTTAACGTGTTTAGTTACTATAGTTTTGAATTTATAAAGAAGTTCATGATAGTGAAGCGCCTGTACAATATTTCTAAATATGAACATTTTGCTCATTTGTTTTTCGTTCGAAATGTGGTACATGCTACTCTTGTACTCTCTGCAAATTCTAATTTATATGTATTATTTGGAACAAATGACAATAAAGTAGGATAATTAAGCGCTATATAATTTCCCCAATATAGTTTCCCCAATTGCACAATTTTCATCGCCAAAATTTTGAAAAATTTTCAAATGTAAAGCTGTGTAATCAATATTGACCGATCATGACCCCTACAATTAATCGATTAAACCGAGAAAAACAAAAGCCCTGAATTACTGAAGACATCGTACTCAATATAAAGAAACGTTAAGCGTGCAAGCTTTTCTCTACAGAGGATGAATATTTAAAGAAATGTATAACAGATTCAAGAATTATGTGAAAATCATATGAGGATTTGAAAAATAATTTTAAGCCAAAATTCACTCAATTTTAAACTGATATCAAAAACCTGGCGCCTGCTTAATTCTTGCTATAAACTGTATAATAGTACTCCGAAAACGATGAGCCTATTGTTACAGATAATGTATAACATCACGAGATGAGAGATGTTGCAACTATGTTCAAAAACTTTTTGGAAACAAAAAAATCCCAAAATAATTTAATGGGTAATGCAAGTCCAGGTCCCGCCAAAACTTCCCTAGAAGCGATAGGAACCCGAATTCGACCATGCTGTTAACCTGAATACAGCGTTAGAGAATGAATATGACACTAGTTCATATTTAATTTGACGACGAAGAACACCAATTCAAATCATAATTTTTTCCAGCAACAGATACACATGGAGATTAACTTGACTGTTCAAAGAACGGACCAAAATCTCATTTCTATGACTTTCTAATCTAAGAAATGCAATCACAACAATTGGAAGAACTTTTTAAAGTGTCAGTTCGTTCCAACTACAGACTTCAGCAACTCAACCGTACGGCGAACATGCACAGTTGTGTTAACGCAATTGTGTCAACAACAGTAACTTTTAAACCTCGGTAGAAAATACACTAGGTAGCCAGGAAAAAGTCACGAACTGTCTTTTCACCAACTTTGTTTATTTTTGATTATTTTAGATCATGGTATATTAATTTTAGTAAAACTGTTCAGGGTAATATTCAAGAAGTGTTCAAATAGTGAAAACCTGTTTTGAGTGCGTGGAGATTTCGAAGTTTTCATTCAAATCGAAAAAATGAGAAAACTCGTGGAAATAACCTGCCAGTATTGGATAAAAACACATCTTTGGAATCCATCAAAATAGGAAATCATGGATATTTACAAGTGGTTTACTTTCTGCATATTCGAATTATAAATAAAAGTGCCAAGATACACGTCTTAAATCTCATTATTTATTTAGGAGAGTCAATGAATATAAATTTCTGGAACGTTTCGACCTCCAGGGCCTGTTTTTATAAACGTTATATTAATGATCCTTTTTTTTTGTTTAGGAATAGTTCTCATTGCAATTTATTTTTAGAATTTTTGAACTCGCGTCCCCCTAACATCAAATTTACTATGGAGTCCGAACAGAATAATTGTCTCTCATTTATAGACGCTACTATAACACGCAAAGAGGGTAGGACTCAAACTTCTGTTTTCCGTAAGCGAACATTTACCAGGTTAGGAATTAGTTTTTTCAGTTTTTGTACATTCTCCTTCAAATTAAATAGCATCAAAACATTGTTGTCTAAGGCCTATCGTGCGTGTTCTTCATTTGAAGCTGTGCATAAGGAATTTGAGGTTTTGAAGTTTTTTTTTAACAATAATGGCTTTCCTTCACCACTAGTTAATTCTTGTGTTAAGAACTTACTGAACAAAAAATGTTTTACCGATGTCTCCTTACCTACCGCTCCTAAAAAGGAACTTTTTTTCTCGTTTCCGTTCTTCGGTCACCAATCGGAGAAACTTAAAAAAGACCTTGTCATTCTTCTTTCGGAACATTTTCCGCAGATTGATTTCAAATTAATATTACTCAATACGTATAAAATAGGATCACTTTTCAATTGTAAAGATAAAACTCCTAAAGGTATGCTCTCATCCATGATTTACAAAAATAGTTGCGCACAGTGTGCGTCTGAGTTCGTGGGCTCGACCACTCGAGCCCTTAGTATTCGTGTTGCAGAGCATGCCGGCAGGAGTTTCAGAACTAATCAGTTACTTTCCACACCTTCCCACTCCTCAGTCCGCTCTCATGCAGAGAAGTGCGACATTCCTGCTAGATTAGGTGATTTTAGAGTTATTTCCGCTGCATCAAACCAAATAAACCTCCGCATTTCAGAATCTCTCTACATTTTGAAAGAAAAACCTGTTTTAAATGATATGCAATCTGCCTTCCCTCTACTACTAACGTAATTTTAATACTGAAATTTTAATTTAGTTTCTTTCATGTTTTTTTGCTTTCTTCTTTCATGATTGATGTAAATTTGAGCCATGACTAGTGTTTTCTACTTGTTTTCAGGATGATAATGACCCTGGAGGTCGAAACGTTCCAGAAATTTTTATTCATTGACTTTCCTTAATAAATAATGAGATTTAAGACGTGTATCATGGCACTTTTATTTATAATAGGAAATCAATTTCGGACATTTGTTCAGTAACCGGCATAAATATCAGAACGAGACAGAGAACAATAGATCGCTGGAAAAAAACGGCGAACAAGATTTATCTCTTGGAAATTGTGGGAGGCCTGATATTCTGGAAGACAGAGACAGGCGTTCTTTAAAAAGATTGGCCAAGGAAAATCGGTATTCATCAACGCAAATGAAAAGCAATTCCTCAACGAACTGCTCGTTGAGAGTATAAGAAAATAGGGTGGCACTAGAACTATTAACTCAAGTGGTCAAACATGCATAAACTGAAGTAATCAAAACGAATAAATAAAGGCACCATTAAAACCAAAATTTAAGAGAAGAGAAAGGAAAAAACGCTTTATAACCAAGGTGCACGACAGCCGTTGATGCCAAGTTCTGCCTGACTGTCTCGTAGATGAAAACCAGTTAAAAGCCATGACACCGAGCCGTCTTCATGACGTGTTTTAAATTCTCTTACAGTTTATTGTAAATTTGGAAACATTCGAGGGCTAGGTCTGACCACCGAAACACTCTGATTTGAGCCACGTTGAAAATTTATGGGACGAGCTGGAGAGGGACCTACGTGACTCATTGCCCTTTCTCTCAATATTGATTGTTTTGGAGGACATATAGTTTCAATTATGGCCAAAAACGGAGCTGCAGAGGATCCAGAATCTAGCAGAATCAATGCTAGGTAGAATAGATTAATTCGAGCTAAAGATGGCCAATCGATAACTCTTAAATTTCTCGACCACGAAACTTTTATTGGCTTATAAGTGCCTATATGACAATGCTTTTATCAAGGTATCCTCGGCCGGGGTAAATTGGACTGAAACGGCGTCTGAGGCAGCTCATGGCGCTTAGCAGTCAGGTACTTTTTGTTTGAGCAGGGCTCCCTGAGGGCAAATAAGCGAAAGGTGACGGCTTTAATTTCGCCCTCAAAGAAAGCACGCTTAGGGCACTGATGAGAAATATCGACTTTTTTATACCTGCACTTGAACATCGGAGATGAAAGCGCTGCTTCTAAAAATTTATCTCCGTTTTTATTGCCAGTCGGCTAACAGATTTTCGTACCAAACAATAAAAGTAAAAGGAAAGACATATCAAAAACAATTGATTATGAATAACAAATGAGTTGATTAGTAAAAGCAGAGAGATTCAAGCGTCAACAGTATTTAAATGAAATAATAAGATCATGTAAGTTGAACCATAGTAACTGACAAGTGGAGGTAAGGGAGTAAAATTTACTATGTTGATTTATCATATTATAGAAAAATCAAAATCATTCTTCCATTTTATACCTTTTGAGGATGGCTGTGCAACGTACATGGTCATCGAGTTTTTTCCAGGTACGTCAACACCCCTCCAGTAAATTTTCATTTGTAGAGAAATAACTCCCACGGTATTTCTTGAATTAAGACAGAGTAAAACAGATCTTTTCATTCTAGTTAAAGCTTGCAAGTTCTATTACCAACATTTTTATGTCAAAATTTGCGACTTTGATTAAAATTAACGATATTTTGAGTTTGGTCCTCCTCGAGAGCTTGTTCACCACCTACGACGAAACGGACCGCGGAACTAAAAATTGATTCTCCGCTGACGTAATTTTGTGCTGAATGGCTCATGTGAGATGTATGTCGAAGGAACACTGCGCTGCGCCTCACCTTATCTTTGCAGGGATACAAAGAAGCATTGCACAACCTACCCAGCAGCCTTACGTCGACCTGGGTAGTCGAAGTCATCGGACTTTAGCTCTTTGAATTCCGAACCCACCACTGAATTTTTTCTTTTCTTATATGAGAAAGTTATTTTTAGGCGTTTTATTACCAATGGTTACAAATTCTACTAATAATTTTCAGTTTACACAAATTTTTCGAGAGATAAGAGTGAAACTCCATTGGACAGTGGAAAGTTTTCTTTGCGGAAAGGAATAACTTCGCTTTGTCTTTATAACTGCCCTTTTCAATCCAAACTTACAGATTTTTCCAAATCAAATCGCCAACCAAATAAACCAGGAGTTTTAATTGTTTTGATTCTGTTCTTCAAGGATCTATTCTTAGGTCCGCTACTTTTTTCTTCTTTCATTGATGATTTCCATGCACAGCCTTCAAACACACGAATCTCAACTTATCCAGATGCTGTGAAAATATCCTTGAGAAGTTCTGTGGTGAAATTACCGATGACGTAAATAACAGATGAAAACCTTTCAAATGACTGGAAATTATGCTGAAACCAAAATGGTCTCAAGCTAAATACAAATTGAGGGAAAGACTTGGGGGGAAAGCTAGATGCGAATTGGGGAAATTGGGAAAGACTTTCTCTCAGTACGCTACATTGCTTAATTTTGATAAAAAAATTTGATGGGATGCGTGTGTGAAGCGATCTCTTTTGTGCATGGAAATATTATCTACATATACACGGTAGCCAACGAAAAAATTGCTTGGCCGGGGCTTGTTTTTATATCCGAATGCCGTATTTTTTAATTAACTATCAACTCGCTTTGTTACTTTAGACATCGCGTTGTTATGCTGTTACTGTAAAGCTCATCCGTGAATTGCTGTATGTATTTTACTCGTGCAAATTAACTTAGTAACTTTACATGTAAGATGCACTGTGACTTGGACTTGACCAGCAAATATCCACGATCTTGGAAGTTTTCGATACCGAAACTTTTGAAGCTTCAAATGTCCTGGTCACAATCTCTCGACTGGTAGTGATCATTGATCTAGAAAGTCAATTAAAATCAGCACTTGATTATTGAATATTTTCGAAATTTTTTGACGCCTAAATTCAATCGACTATGTACATTAATATCAGAGTGTAAATATACGTCATCAGTGAACTAAAACCAGCATTGAGATACGGGATCAACAGCGTACATGTGTGTTTCGATTCGATCCATGTTACCAGAAATTGTGTGTAGAGCTACCATTCTTGGGTTATTTGAACTCGGAACTGAAAAGTGAAGTTGTAGCTCTGATTAGTAGGTTTTTCACTTCAGTTGACGTTAGAGTGTTTTATAGAAATAGTTTTAAAATCGGTTCATATTTTAGGAGGAAAGAACGTCTGGAGGAGTGCCTGTGGAGTGGATGTGTTTTTTTTATAAGTGTGACTGCTGCATGCAGACTTATGTTGGTAGTACTGAACTTCAACAATTTGTTAGACACAGCCAATATTCAGGAATTTCCCATAGAACCGGTCGCATTCTTTCCTCTCCTTCTCATTAAGCAATCCGAGATTATAGTCAGCAGTTTAATCATCCTTTCAGAACAAAAAATTTCTCTACTTTGTGTACCACAAACAACGAACAAGATCTTCGCATTTTAGAATCTTTGTTCATATCTACTCACAAGCCTGACTTAAATAAAGACTTGAGTGCAGTTAAACTGAACTGACATTGCGTCAACCTACTGACATATTTCTGTGTGTATGGATGTATATATGTGTGTATGTGGAGTGTGTTTGCCCGCGTGTTTCTGTTAGGATCCCATGTATAAATGTATAAATGTATGTACTGGTGATAGGGTAGGTGAATGAGCCAATGAGAATGATCGTTCTTGCTGTAGTTGAATGACGCAGTAGGATTTAAGATTTATAGATGCTTGTTTGCCTATTTTTTGAACTTCTACGAACTTTCTGTATTGTAAGTTTTTTGAGATTTTTGAATGTGTTTCAGCACTGAAGATGGAATTGTAACATTCCGAAACGTTTGCTATAAAAAAGAAATAAATGAGAGTGAATATTTTTACGTTAGTTCTCCCTTTTTATCTTACGGATGAGATTCCCTAAGAACTCAGTTATTGGAAATATAAAGTTTGTTTCAATGTCTTTTAGGAGTGGTAAGATGTTTTTATTAGCTTTGAGTCACAATTTCTTGTTTTTGGCGCTGGAAAGCATATTATGACAACATCATTTAAGTAGTGTATTTCACGAATTCCTTTATTCGTGTTGTAAAAGGATAAGGTTGGCATTTTGCATCGATTTTATATTTTTTTTCTTATTTAACATAATTATTAATTTATGAGCGAAATATAAATTTGCGGTGAAGTGCAACATTTTCTCCGAGTTAGTCACTTGGTATAATAGTTGGTGAGTAAACATGAAATGATGGTTCAAGTCGACCTTATGTCATTATTATACCAAGTCGACCTTTTTGTCCTTATTTACAAGTATATATATTTATTTTACTTTCAACATTATTCCCTGATATCGCATAAGCCTAAGCTCGTATTTCAATGCATGTGGTGACTAATTAAAGCTTTTTTAACAATGAGAATTCAGAATCGTTTTGAGAATAGTTCTCGAATTCTGAATTATATACAGAATTAGAGAACTATTTGCGGATATTTTCAGTAAGTTAAATAAACGACAATAGCAATAAATGTATACAGTATACTTCAATCAAACACAGTATATGCAATATCTTTGATAATACATCTTCATCAAATTATTTAAACCACCTTTGACTTCAATTACTGCCTCTATTTGGGTTTGAAAACATTAACGATTTGAAATAAGGGGTTTTTACTAATTTTGGAGATCACCTGAACATCGGGGCATTCAGTAAAGCTGTGCTACTGTGAAGATGTCGGTTAGTCTCCTTTTCAATGAGGCTTTGCATGTAATTGTCTGTAAGATTTAAGAGAGCAAATTTGGGGACCACATGTTGGATTCACATGATCATGAAAATTCCCTGAAAACCAGTTTTTGGTCAAAATGGTTTTGTGAGGTGATGGTCTTCTATTGGATATTTTATATATCGAAGGTTTATCTACCGTTTTTAAAACATTAAGGTATTTAACTTCAAGACCTTGTATGAAAATAAAAGATGGTATGTCATGTCAGTTGCCGGAAATTTGGCTCGCACCATTCTAGATACTCGTACTTCAAAAGGATCTGCATATTACCAATTGTTATTCCGTCAATTAATTTGCTGATTTTGGTCGAATTTTTTCCGTCGGAGGAAAATCAGAGGATGCCAGGTTCGCAGGAATTTTGACTTTGTTATGCAACCGCTTTGAAAGCATGAGACCTTTTAACTGCTTCTTTGCTCATACGAATTTACCTCTCCCTATAAGGTAATACTTATAACTTGTATCGAATGCTATGATGTATCGGAGTATTGACAGTCTGCTCTGAAATTTGAAGTTCATTGGCAATTATCCCATATAACCCTTTCGGTCATTTTCGATAATGTTTTAAATATTTCGTTTGAAGTCTAATGTTATTATGATGTATAGGAGTTGAGAATTTTTTCTCTTAGCTACGGGGAAAACATTGCCGTCACATCTCTAGCTCCAACCTCACCTTATGAACAAATCTTCGGGTAACATGTGAAAAATTACTGATTTTTTAATCTCTGTTCTGCAGTTAACAATGACTGCATATTTTCCATTTCTTGGTCCCACATCTTACTCTGAATGGCGTATCTGCGATAAAGACTAACATCACAAATGATTTGAGTTCGCAATAAACTAACGACATATCTCCAGTCTCCAAATAGCCCTCACAGTTCTGCTTGTATGATTTTAATGATATATCAATGAAAAGTTTTAAACTGGTATTTCATCTAAAAAATTTAAAAACATCTTTATATATACCAGGCATTCCAAAACAAGAGGTACAAAATTGTACACCAAAAAGAAAATGGCCAAATAAACACTTTTTCTTCTATTAAATTTTCCAACAAAACTTCGGGTTTTTGAGATATTAGCTGGTTATTGTTTATAAGAATGAAATTTAATTACACAATTACTCGCAATGTTAATTTTGAAGTTACGTTACAAAAAATTGCATGAATCTAACTTCTCCGAACGTGTATTGTTTTTGGTTGAAGCAACATTCACTCGTGAGAGAGTGTTTAATTCCCACAATGAACATGGATGGGCGCTTGAAAACCTTCATTTCGTGCGTGGACATTCGTACCAGCAACGGTACAGTGTTAATGTTTGGGCTAGTATCATCCAAACCAACTATTGGACCTTATATTCTGCCTTTGCCTCTCAAAAGGAATAATTACAGAGTTTTCTTAGAAGAAGTACTTCCCGAGTTACTCGATGATCTACCACTTGCAATAAGAAGAATGTGGTTCCAGTATGATGGTGCTCCTGCACACTACCATATTAGTGGCCGAAATTGGATGACTCCACTCTATTTCTATTTTTTTTGGGACACATGAAGAGCCTTGTTTATGCTACACCAATCGAATCAGAGGAAGATCCCAAGGCCAGAATTGCAGTGGATGCTGGTGAGAGTTTTGAAATGCCAGACGTATTTTCTAATATCCGGCGGTCGTTAAGGCTAAGATTTGAAAGTGCATTGATGTAGGTGGAAGACATTTTAAACAATTTTTGTAGAGTAAATTCAAATTAAGTATTGCGAATAATAATTTGTGTCATTAATTTTCATCCTTTCAAACAATAAACAGCTAATATCTCAGAGACCCGATTTTTTTCGGAAAATTTCATAGAAGAAAAAGTGTTCATTTGGTCATTTTCTACTTGATGTGCAATTTTGTACCTTTTGTTCTGAAACACCCTGTATATGTTACTACTCGATGCCACCACCAGTCCAATAACGGTACCTGAAATAACATATATGAGTAAAAAATTGTCACGGTTTAGGGCTACCCTGCAGAAACACAGTCATTTTACTATTTTTTCAAAAATTTTCCTTAAGTGAAAGCTGATAGCGATCGAGTAAATCAAATTCCCGATCCCGGAGATCATAACGAGTACAACAGCGCGTCATCAGACAATTGATCTTATGGAACAACCAAATCCTCATCAGTTTGGTGCTCGCTATTGTTTTTCAACCTGTGTGTTGTCGAGATACCAATCTTAGCTCTGCCGTGTGAGGCCATAAGCAGGCTGTTTCAATACAGTACTAAACTCCTGCAGTAAAAAGCCTCTGCTAAAAAATTTCTTAAATCATTCTAACAGCTAAAAAAATGCAATTATTAAGTAAATTTAATAAAACTATAAGAAAACCAGCAGAGCTATGGTATTAGGGATCCTCACATCCACGGTAAATCGAGCACCTAAATAAATTACTAATTACTGCTTCAATCTTCCCGTCTCCTTCACATACCTTGACCAATCGAGAGTCAAGGCAAATGTACCAAAGGTGTCTATAATTGCTTGGATAGCTCTCCACGAGTGTGGTTGGTACAGCGTGTCCGTTCGCTGGAGTCCGGAGACTGACCTCCCTTGAATTCAGAATAGACCAAAATAATAAAGGAGGGAAAATTTAATATTTTGCCCTTAATAAGCATTTAGACCTAATAAAGTACTCAACTGTTCATGAAAAGATAATAATCTCTCAGGTGTCCCATAATGGATTTAAAAAAGAATTAAATTACTTGAAGGATTTTTCCTACCAGATGGCTTGGCTTCTCACCGATTAATTTATTAAAACTTTAATGGCTTATGATCATCGAAATAGACCCAATCAAGAGCTAGATGCAAGCAAGGAAATTTACGTTTCAAAGCAATTGCAAGAACTCGAAACATGAGAAAAAATTGACATCGCTCAGAGTACAAAATCAGAGCCGAACTCCATAACATGCGTACATCTCTCTGGGCTGCATTGACATAGGCCAGCTTCAAGTAATAGGTTTTCCTAAAAAAGTGTATATGAATGAAACATGCACTAAAATTGATCGCACTTTAATTTATACTGAAGAAGGGAACGTGACGCATTCGTATGAAGTCATGGAAAGGATCTTCATCTCTAACAGCGACACACTACAAAGTGATTCAAGTTGCAATTCATACGTAAGTAAAAAGAAGACTTCGCTTCTAAATCATGTAGAAGAAAAAATAAATGATTAAATACGAATGTTTCTCATATTTTGTAATAAAATGATTTTCTGAAAATTAATAAAAATTTGGTGCAGCCTAAAATAATTCGCTAGCACTAACTTCCGTCAGAAATGTGTAATGCTCAGAACTTTCTGAGAGTTTATTATAAGTACTAAGAGATTTGCTCGGGAACTTTCAAAACCTATTAGGTGGAGATACTGAAATTTTGATAATCTACATTGAAATGAAATGAAAATCGCCGTCTACGACATTGAGCCTGCTCGACCCCGGTTTTTGAGCTGTGTCCTCAAAGAGCCGACCGATACACCCATTACAATCATTTACATTTGAATTGGTCACCTGGCTCCATCGCTCACCCTAATATTACGTCAGGGCACTTAATAAATAAAATGTTACACATTCCTGGAAGCGCAAACCAGATGAAAACCTAATTGATAAAAATTTGCTAAAGCTTTTTCTTCCACAGCGGCGTTCACTGTTTTTCCAGCTTGAAATCAAACGCAATTTGCACTCAGAACGCTGCACCTGGTTCTTGTCCAATGAGAAACATCAGTCACTATTGTTATCGGTGCTGTTATTATATTCACATCCTCAAAGAAAAAAACATTGATCACTAATTAAGTAATGCTTCATGGTATCTTGAGAAAGCCTTACGTTCACTCCTAGACGAGTATTTTTCACTTTAAACTGTGTAGAAAGAAATGATCGTGGAGCGCTTTTTAATACGTGTAAATCACTATTATAAAAGTAGCCGCGTCCGTCCGTCCCTCCGTCCGCGTGACCCCCTCTTGATTATGGTATCCACAACACACAATCGACTTATTTTTAGAATAGAAATTTTCCATGGAGCTTTCTCTGTTGAAATTCATCATGTCACTTTGATATTTTTAATTGATTGTGCAAAAGGAAATGTTTTAAATTCGTTCGGCCAGTAACCTGGCTACCACCGGGTATAAGGCCCAACATTTTGGAACATGAGTTATTGTTTTCGAAATTGTGATTTACTTGAATAGCTTTGAAGAGATAATAGACCACATTTCAGAATAAAATTCCGGCAAAAGAGGTCACCAAAGATAGAAATGTGTCCAACCGCAAGAGAGAAGTAGCAAGACTCCGACAGCTAGAAAAACATCGAAGACGATCGGATGAACTACGCGAAATTGCAAGACGAAGCAATGTTGCTCGCCAACGAAAAGCTAGAGTTAAACTGACCCTTGACCTGAGTTCGGAAATTCTACGGAATAATGCAGAGCAACACCGAGTAGCTAAAGAGATCAACACATATGAAAGAAACGAGGAAATTCTTCGTCATTGCGCTGGACAACATTGAGTGGCACGAGAGAATTCAACTCAAGAAAGAAGGGGTGAAATTCCTCAGATTAATGACGACCAGCACGTGTGCACAAGTAAATAAAATTTGAGTGGAATTCAAAATACTTACATCACTTGAGCAAATTACTGGTGTGTTGTGTTCCGATCCAAACAAAGAATGTGAGACATGCTCCTTACTGAGATCTTTTTTATTAACTCGAAATTTTTCTACAAATTGACCTTACCTTTCTACTTGACGATGCTGACAAGAGTCTCCACTCACCCTGTACTTGGAGATGCTCACTGAGTTCTCCGATGACACGTAGGAGGATCCGCAGCACGACCCCTCAAACGGCGACCTTTCACCGCTACGTCCGCTTCGACTTGACGGTCTGCGATTATGCGTTGATACATAATCATTGAGGCATATTCAAATACTCATTGTATACAATGATACAATCTCTTTAAAAAGAACGTAAAGCCAAAAGCTATTGTCAGAGAAGTTTCGATAGTCATAAAGAATTTCATTTCGAAGTAATATGAGTAAATTCTGTGAGGCCCTGTAAGATGGACCAATATCTCAATCTTTTTTTTTCATGGGCCTCATTTTTTATTTTAATTTGAGGGAATGGAAGAACTAATTATTGATTTTGAAAGATAAAAACATCTTGACACTGACATGGCCAAAATATTCATGAACGAATAACTAACGAGAGAACTAATTAACTATGTTTTACACAGACCACAGCAAGCTTAAGGGGTAATTTGCTTATGAGCACAGATGATTTT
The DNA here is from genome assembly GCA_014220935.1 of Platorchestia sp. MABIK. Classification (NCBI taxonomy): domain Eukaryota; kingdom Metazoa; phylum Arthropoda; class Malacostraca; order Amphipoda; family Talitridae; genus Platorchestia; species Platorchestia sp. MABIK. The sequence goes on along the minus strand of JACJUY010001830.1, from coordinate 24,526 downwards.
GTCTTTGATTAAATGTGCTGTAACTGAACTGTTCAGGTTCGAGTAAAAAATGCGACACCCAATTACAATTGCACATGGTTCTAAACATTTTTTTTTATTTCGACACGTTCAATGAAACGTGAGACTTTAGGTTCATACTCGTTAATGAGGCTATTACTACTTACTCTAATTTAAGCTATGAACAAAATTTTAACTACCGGGAAACTGTCGAGCAGACGGATGTGTTTGACCTGGAGCGTCTTGATATAATAGAATCTCCTCTGTTGATAACTCCTTTTGACGTGATCGAGAAAGTGCGCAGACGATAAATTTGCTCACATGCCCGAGGGTTGTAGTGTTCGGGCAGCGAGCACACCCTTGGTCGATAGTGGTCGGGAACTGAAGTAAAAAATGACTGGTGAGAAAAGTACACAATGGCACAGTAAAGACAAATCTATTGCAGAAAAATGTGCATAATGTGGAAACTCAATAACCTCATTCAGTAAGTTTCCTCAGCTATTTTTGTGGACTCCGCCATGTTTAGAAAACGGATTCATAATTCGTGTCGACGAGAAAGTGGTTTCGTTATAAGAAACAAAAAAATGAAAAAATACAAATTAAATTCCACCTTTGATATTCGAGCAACGTTATAACATCAGAGCATACTAATTAAAAATGTGTTCGAAACGACCGATAGGATGTTTTCTAATATTTTAAATAATAATACCCTCAGTGTGTTTATTTATTTACTTATTCATTTGGCGTCCGCTTCTTCCGTCTCTCTGTCGTGCTCTTGAGGATGCTTATTGATCGTATCTGTGATAAGAGTTTCACCAGTGCGCAGGTGCTATAATATTTTAATCGCGGGTGCTATCGAGTTGAATGCATTTGTTTGTCTTCCGCACCTGGAAAATGTATTCAAGGAAAATATTGAATCCCGTCGTTTTTGACGGCCGAATACACTAGTTAAATATAAGTGGGAGAACGATGAACATCGTATAAAACATTTGCTTGAGAAAAGGACGTTCCCAGCGTTCACCCATCATCAGCCAAGAAAATGTAGGAAAAGTTGTAACACAATTGAATGACCTAGAATAAGACACTCAGACACGCAATAAAACATAAATAATACAAATAATGTATACTGCCTATTGGCTGTGGACAATTAAAATGAACTATGTTGGCTATTCAAAACTGATTTTGTTCTAAGGATAAAAAGAGATTCCAAAATCCTGAAATTGTTGGAAAAGTTAGCCCAACCCAAGACCTTGAAATCGCTGTTGGTAATTAGAATATAACCCAAATCTGCGTAATCCTGAATGACTGAATGTTAAGAAGTTGCTGTGATATTTCTAGAAAGGATACTTCTTTCACGATGCTCGGTGATCCTGCAACCTCGAGAACAGGGTTCATGCCCACATGCTCAGATGCACATGTAGTGCACAACTGTATTCATATTTCAAGGATTGCCGCATCGTAGTGGGAATGCTAACTTTGATACCGCATAATTAACCAATTTTGGCTTTAGAAGTATCACCCAAGGAAAACCGAAATATATTTTTTCATTTATCGTAATTGAGGACCAAAGTACGGATGACACTTTGGTGTTCCGCTATCGGTAATCACGATTACTACCTTGACGCAAGACGAGGAGACATCAAATTCACTATGGATGGTGAAGAGGAAGGTTGACTCTCGTTTTTGGAATGATCAGTATATAAAAATTGTGACGTATCTGAGTGCCCCGTTTTTCGTATGAACTGTTTCACGGGTTCGGTGAGTAGTTTTAAAGTTTTTGGCGAACATTTTCAAACTTAATTTTATCAGGACATTATTACATCGGCCTTACAATGTATGCAGCGCATACCGAGCTAATTTACGATGAATACGTTTCCTGAAGTCCTATTTTTGCAAAAATCGCTTATCATCATTTATTCATCGAGTCGTAAATTATTCCATTTTTAGATAGAAATTGAACAGTACATTGCTTTCGGATCAAACGGCTTCCAGCGCTCACACATTCTCGTTTCCGTATTCTGGTCTATCAGTAAGAAACAGGGAAAAGAATTTGGCTACATACTTAGAATATGTTTCAGCTGAAGAAATTTTAGAATCAAATGTACTGGTCAGTCGATTCAGGACGTGGCCGAATTTTAATGGACAATGAAGATCGTGCAGTTGATTATTAAACCTGAAAAATTGTACACATGAGCTTATCATTTTTGTTAGCATATGCCAACGTTGTGTGTGATTTCTTTCGTAGATACAATATTTACACCATAGTGATACAAAGAAAGATTTTCGTAACATCAATATTCAGCAAAATAAGTACTTCCCATGAAAATGTTTTTTTTAACATTTTATTGCATTTAGATCTTACTTTCAATATTTCGAGAAAAAATGTTTTAAGACTAGTTAGGTGATAAAAACACAACTGGATAAATAAAGCTTGCTGCTATTAGAGTCCCTAACTAATTTGTTCTTAAGGTTGAACAAAGATGGTTACTGAAAATTTGCACATCCATGTCCAGCAAAAGAAATATCTCGCTTGTAAAATACGATGGAATGGATAACCATATTACTATCAAACTACTCTTTTCAATACAGGAAAGGTGCTGCATCACCACAAGTATTCCCATCACGCAAGGAAAAAAATAAACGGTACCTTACCTCGTGCGACTTGAAAAGCCAACTATTGATAAAATGCACTTAATTTCTAAGCACATTGATTCACCGATATCTTCGTAATATAACTCAGGAAACTGGAGAGCTAGAACAAGTATGAGCACAGATTTGAAAGCAGTAAACCAAAATTAGTTAGTCGCATACGATTTCTTCAAGTGCAAAGACAAAGTTAAAATTTGTTGGCTAGTGTACTTCCAAAACCAACATAGCCAAATGTGCGTAATATAATCGTTACATGCAAAATAAATCGAGATGCATACTAATAGACAATGAGAACATATACAAAGTATGAGAAAGAAATGTTAAATTACTCATTGCTTCACGATGTTAGAAGCGTTTGCTCCTCTCAATTCTGTGGAGCAGAGGCTCAAAACTATGAGCTTAAAACGTAAACCTTTTCATCCATTCTCATTTGTCTCAGGCGTATCGTCGTTCTGAGACAAATATAAAGTAAAAACTAAAATTATATCAAATATCAGCATCATATTTGAAACTTGTTTCTGCGTCACATGAAATTAGATGAATTTTAAATTGCTCTGTAATACTGAAATGTGACTGTTATCAAATTTCATTTCAAGTTGCATTCCTTGGATGATTTTCCGCCAATTTTTAAATTAAGATCTGGAAAACATGCTTACCGTTTCACTAGTTGAAAACAAAAAATTTAATTTCCAGAATACACGTCCTGTTTTCTTTAAGGAAGGTACATTATGGGGTTAGAATATGTAACAAAGTTTGAAAAACACGTTCTTAATTTTAGAATCTAGACCAGCGGTCCTATTTCGTGCATTTGTTTCCCCCCCACAAAAAATCGATGGTATTTCAAAATTTAAAACATTTCACCCAAATGTTGACTTTCTTTACATATCACAATCACTTAAAAACTGTTTTAATAACGAAACCAACCATAATGAGGTATAGTAAAAGTGACAACAGTACTGGGTTAGGAATGTCACAGATAAGTGAAAGGAAGATACCGTGGTGGGGAATGCTCCATTCCCCACAGGTGTTGTGATGAAGAATGGAAAGTTGGCTCACTAAAAAGTGGAGATTTGGAGAAGAAAAAGGTTAAGAACCACTGCTCTAGACGTAAATTGTTTTCTGGAACTCTAAAGGCATATTTGATGTTAGCTAAAGTTCAGGTAATTAAGAGTTCTAATCCTGCACTTATCATCCAATTTCTTCCTAAAACACGATGCCTTATTTCTCGTACTCTAGCATAAAAATTACGATAAGGTAGCTCATTCCGACCATTTCAATCGAATTCACTGCAACAACACTGTCTATCGCTATTTGTTGCCATGAATATTTCAAATAAAAATACGATGAAAAGGTTGCTCGCCTCCAAATTCCTTTAGGCCACTTAAAATTAGTGAAAATGAACGTGAGTCAAAAATGTTCTGTTCTGCATTAGAGAGATGCTGGCTGCAGTACCAAAACAAATAAATTTCCTCTTGGCCAAATTAAATTTTAACAATGCGTCAGTAAATCTGATACAGAGCGTGTGTTCGGCATTCATTGTCATTTTAAAATTATCTTATATCACTCATCAGCAAATTTTACAAAGTGACTGTTGA
>JACJUY010001830.1:0-19872 GCA_014220935.1 Platorchestia sp. MABIK | reverse complement strand
GCATTCATTCAATCGAATGAAATAAGCTAGTTTCAATTTTGACTGTTTCTTATCCCTGCGTCAGTTTAACAATTCGTTTTTATCAATGCTCAACAATTCTTTTTACATCTTCGTCTTTCAGCGTTATCTCTCGCCGTTGACACCTCGCTATCACAAACAGTGCGTTTTTTGTCGCTTTTTAAGTTTTTTCAGATGAGAAACCATCTCAGTATTCTATGTAATCTCTCAAATCTTATTAATATACGCACCAGCTCGTTCTCCTAGCTTTATTACCCAGTGTAACGCTCAACCTTATGAACTTAATTCACCTAAATACATATATGCACAAAAATATATTCACACGTGTACACAAAAATTATTCGAGTAGTATAACGAAGAGCCTCCAAACACAGTTCAGGCCTTTTGGAGAATTTCAGCAACTGAGGAACCATCTTCACAAGCCCGCAAACCTATGTTTACTACAAATTACCTTATAACTCACTTGAATGCTAAAAATGTGTTCTCATTTTGTATAATTGTTTTATAAAGTAACTTCAATACTAAAAATATATAATCATGGTTCTATCATAAATTTCAGATTACACTTCTTACACTCTACACAGTACATCAATTTTTAAACATTATTTTATGAATACATTTTATTTTTAGTTGTTTAAGTTCATTTTATTACCGTCAGATTGTAATCGAATCAAATAGAATCAATACATGTGCATGTGTACCATCAGGAATATTAGTTTTTAATTCTTCTTTAATTTTAATTTCAATAGTGGTTTCATTGATACGTTCATTTTGTCTGTGGATATCAAACATAAAGATAGGCTATAAATATTTACTGTGTCTGTATTCGATGGCACAATTTTCATGAGATACATAATCTATTAACATCTCATATGCTGTGGCATAATTGTTAGAATCAAAATCAATGCGTAAGTTGTGATCAGGGTATCGTTCATTATTCAGCTGAACATATGCATTCGTCAAGTTACAATGATCTAATATTCCATTGCTTACAACAAGTGAATTACTTTTCTTAGTTTGGAATGCCAAAATTATATATCGAGGTCTTTGAGATCCTGAATTTGGAGTTAAGGTCCAATCTAGGAGTTTCTGTTGCGAGTTTACAATTGTTTGTTCTAATGGTCTATTCAAATAAGGAATAGGTAATGTTATTTTATCCTTAATTTGACGATATAGCTTGATTTTATACTCATCAGAATCAGATAGTTTATAAGCCCGCATCTTCCAGATTATTTTCGTAATAGTAATTTTATTATCAACTTATTTATCATGTTGGCTTACATCTTTCTCATTTGTTTTAAATATAGCATTAGAATTATCACCTCATCTTATGGTGAGAGCATGTTTTACTTCATAAATTACCTTCTTATAACTTTCACAAAATCCAAACACATGTTCGAGATGGATAGCAGCGCTAAATTTCCCCTTAGCTGAACCTAAGTAGTCACTTCGATCACTAAATCCTTCGTTTGATTTTTCATTCTTCTTAGTATCAATGCTTCAGAAGAATATCATATTTTCTTTTGTATATCGCTGATAACTAACTTTTCCTTCCAGGGTAACCATAGCCTTAAATTTCTTCATTTCCAATTCTGTAAGAAACTCTATCAAACAAATGCAATAATTCATTGTTAAATATTATTTTTTTGTTTTTACAAATTATAATCACTTCCATTTTCTTTATCCAAAGCTCCTTCTATATAAATAAAACTTTTTCAAGGTAATACAAACTGATCTTGATTCTTTTTAATTATCCTGATATCGTTATGATCACAATTCAAATCAGTTCCTATTTGTGGTTCATAGTAATGCGTTTCAATCTTTTCAATTTATACATCAACTTTAGTGTTTTCATTTCACCTCAAAGTATTCAGTTTCTAAAGGGAATTATTTATAACTATTTCAATTTCTAGATCTTAGGTGCTAACGAAAAGTTACTTCTTCACCTCTCGTATTTTAAGTTTGTCCGTTTTGATCAGTAGCCAAATTCTCAAATCTTGATCTATCGGTAGATAAATTAGTTTATTTGGATTTTCTACAATTTCATATCCTGGTGACGTTTGACAGAAAGGTGTATAAAATGTCATGCAAAGAACCGTTGAGGTATGAGCCGTTAATTACGCTACAATGAACGAGTATTGCGTTGACAAATATGTTCACTATACTTATACTTTCATGTTCTCCAAAACCTTCTAAGATAATTTCTCCAAATCCTAAAAATGTATTTAAAGAGTTTTCTTTATTTAAAAGTACTTTTAACGCAGGTGGAATAAGGCCCAAGACACATTTCAAAGTATTAGTATTTGCCTTGATTTCAACGAAACCTGTAGGTGTTTTTGGAATGAATTCGTTTTTACTTTCTATTTGATAACAACCTGTTGGAAATGTAATTACATTTTTAACATCATGTTATTCATAATAAAATTCATTATTATTTTCATCAAGGTTAGGAATAGAATGATACATGTCTAACCCAACCAGTACCATTTCGTGAATTTTTTTGTTTAATTCTAATACTGGACTAAAATTGAAATTGACTTGGTTCACGACTTGGTTTACGACTTGATTCACGACTTGGTTTACGGTTTGGTTCAGGACTTGGTTCAGGACTTGGTTCAGGACTTGGTTCACGACTTGGTTCACGACTTGGTTCACGACTTGGTTCACGATTTGATGGACTTGCTGATCTAATTGCTTCAACTGCAGAGTGAGCTTTATCCTTCTGTACCAGTTGATAGAGTGATTTGGTAAATTTAGAAAATTTCCTTCCCCTATTTGCTTCTATGGTACCATCTTCCCTCTAATAAACACCACTTGAATACATCTCATAATAATTGCTTTTATCTTCGTTTTTGAAATCAGTATGATTTTGCTTTGTTAATAGTTCCCATTATCCAGTTGTGCCTTCGTATCCTTTATCTCTAGTTTTCAAATCATTACCTAAAATACCTACTTTTTCATTTCCTAGCATAACTTTACTATCATCCCATCGGATGCCGTGAGCTTTGTCATATTCATTTCCAGGTAGGTTTGTATGCAAAATGCAAGAAATTCTATGCTACAGGTCCAACTAAAAAGATGGATTCAGAAGAGGGTAAAGCTAAAATCTCAACAGGTTTTCCTTTGATAAACTCAAGTTTTTCTTGAGGTATATCTTTTATTGCCGACGTAGTTTGTTTAGTTTTGTCAACAATTTTAGATAAAGGTTCTATCAATGGTTTGTAAATTTTTTTAAGAATTGCTTTTTCAAACTCTTTCTCAAGTTTAATGAATCCGATTTGGTTTTCATATCAATCAACACCATTTAAAAAAAAAAAAAATTCAAAAATACTTTAACTTAATGTAAGTTTATTTTGAACTTACATTAAGCTCAGTTGCTGAGATCCCTGAAAGTTCATCATTACCTTTCCACTTGACCAGAAACTTTTCTTTACTCTTCTTAAGAATTTTCTCAAATTGTTGCATAAACATCACTACGATATTTGAACGTTCTTGTTCATAAAAAATTTCTCTTATTTCTTCACTATCCAAATTTTTTAATCTTTAAGTAATTGGTTCGGTAGAAATTATTTGGGATATAATGAATAACTCATTAGTAAAATTTGGCAAATAACCCTTACAAAAGTCTTTACGTTATTTACTTATCCTCATTATATCCACAATTTTGAGTTTCAGTGACGTGAAAGTTTGTTCGGTTGGAGGAAATAAGTTATCACAAATCGTTTCAATGTTCTTTTCTAATGATGCTTGGTAGGTGTCATTTTCTCCCGGTGTCGTGATATTCATATTAAGTATCCTGTTGAATGAATGTCGTACATATTTTATAGCTAATTTAACGAACATATGTCATAGTATTAATGCTAGTGTGTTGATACCATCTAGGAATATATGTCTCTTGTCAACATTACCATTTAACGCGATATTAAAAATAGCTATTATGGTAATTTTGCATTAGATCTTGTAAAATATTCACTCATTTTTTAGTTTTCATATGTGTAAAATATTTTTACATTTTAGTTTTTAACTTCCTGTTGAAGCATTCCACAACTTGCGCTTTGGTTTCATATTCTGAGCTGAACCACCGAATTTTATGTTTCCTTATTAGTTTTTGAGTGGATTTATTTGTAAATTCTAAGCCTTTATTAGTCTGAACTCTAGAAGGAATTCGCTTTTAAACAGTTTATGGAAAAAGTTGTGATTTCTTCCCCTGCCTTCTTACTTATTAGAATCGCCCATGCATATTTATTGAAAATGTCAATTACAGTTAAAATGTATTTTTTCCTTGATCTTTGTAGTTTTGCAACCAAATCAGCATGCCTTGATCATCAAGCCTTGATACCTTCACTCTTCTCGTTTTTAAATTATGTTTGATTGGTTTACGTAGAGTGCGAGTTTTTGCGTTTCTAACCAATTCTTTACATGAGTCGAAGATGAGCCGGATTTTTTAACAAGTTGATTCATTCCTGTATAACCGGTATTCGGATGATAATGTAAGTCATTCAAGATTTTATCGCCCACCTCAGTGAGCCTGTTTTAGCTTTTTTGGAATTCTGAGGCCTGCCCACTTTTATCAGCCATTATTGAGTTAACTAATTTAGCATCTCGTCGAACGTATCTGATTCATTTTGATCAGTTGCAATTTCAGCGGCTATTTTTGTCACAACATAATCATAATTTCTGTCTTTCGTTTTTGGATGTTGTGAATAAAATCTGTCATGATTCTTATGAGTCTGATCGAGTGAGTTAACTCCTTGTAACCTTCTTGAATTCGCTTCTGCACCGTAGTTCCCGGACCAAAAAATGAGTAGGTATGTTTATTGTTGAATTTACCGTTCGGGACTTGTTCAGATGGTAATTTCAAATGCATTTCAGGTAATAGAAGTTTTCGAAGCATTGTTTTGAAATACCTTTCCCAGTTTTTTCTTCAACTAGTTATGATTTTAAATCCCTCAAATACTGTTCATTTTCAACAGATAATAAATCTTGGCTATAGAAGTCATTATTACTGTAGACAATCATTTTTTATACCTAATTTAACGAACATATTTCATAGTAATTTAATGCTAGTGTGTTGATACCATCTGGTAATATATGTCTCTTGTCATCATTACCATTTAATGCAATTTTATTTATGTATTTAGTATACAATTCGTGGTTAACACTTGGAATATTGTACATCGTTTTGTATATTGTTTCGTTCATTATGATATTGTTCTCAGTTATGTTCTTGCTTACATCTTTTGTTTTCTTACTTCCTGATTTTTTCGTTTTGTAACAAATAATTTTGCTTTGAGACCGATGAATGTTAGAAGTTTGATGCATCATCCAAGTTTTTATTTCATTCCATATATCTTTATATAAATCTTTTGTTTTTATATCATAACATAATGAATTTGTATCTGTAAACAACAACTTTGCCTTATTGTTATATTTCTTATTAGCATGATTATTATGGAAATCAAACAATAATGTTTTACTTACACATAATACAGATAACTCTAGGTAGAATGGTTTATCAAATTTTAGTCTTTGTTTTTGCATATGACAAGCCACTACACTTTCTGAGAATATTTTAAAACTGATAAAGTTTGTCTTATTTGCATGTTATTTAATTCTTTCTGTGACTTACTAAATGCACATCTACCCTATTTTTATTTTCCATAGTTTTATTAAATACTGAGTTGATCATTAGTTTGTATAAATCTTTTTCAAACCCAGATTTAGCTTGCTGACGCATATTTGTATTATATTTATGTATATCATCCATGGGCTTTCGTCAAACTCTAATATTCTGTGAATTTTCTCTAACTTCAATCCTAGATCTAGAAATTGTGTCAGAGATTTAAGATGTACAACATATTTTTCTCGTTTTCCATGATGTGGAACTAATTTATTTACATCGTTTAATTTGATATTTTGTAGAGCTAATGTCAAACCATAATGTATAGCATCTAAGTCTTTCGGAAAAGTTAAATCAACTTCTAAAATATAAATGTAGGCTCTCCTTCTGGCCTACTAAGTTATTGAGGAATAAACTTCCCTGTACCATGCGGTTCAATAAATTGATCCTAACCCGTTGTATGCTCATTTGATTTATTTCAGGGAACATGAACAAAACATGATCATGGTCCTTTAACGATAATAATAGCACTAGTAATAGCAAGTTTCAAAATATTGAGGAATTGCGAGGTGTCTGGAAAGAAAAAGAAGTCAAGCTAAGTAAATCGGTAATGAACAAAATAATTCAACATGCACATGTCATCTCTATACATGTCTCAGTATGAACAAACAAAATATACCTAGATATGAGCAAAGAAGAAAAGTAAGCGACTAACTATACGCTGGCTGATATCGCACTTCTAGCTCCAGTAGGACCGACCTAGCTTTGGCTGCGCTGGATTAATTCTTCATACTAGCGTATAAGAAGTATGGATGGCGCCTACAATAACCTTTACCTTTTTTAAGTTGGACTGTGGAACTTTCCATTTATAGTTCTCTGTTGGTAATGCTTTGATCATGCCCCAACCGTATAAGTTATATGCATCCATATATGTAATATAACGATTTGGTTTCCTTTATCAAATGGTTCAGGAATATTCGGATTATTTGTTTTTGCATGTAATGTTGATATTGTAGAAATGCCATCTTTTATTCTTTTTCGATGAATAGGAGCATATCAGGATATACAAACAAGTTCAATTCTATTTTTGTTTGTTTTAGTAAAGCATTCAAAGACAATCCTGGATCTGTAAAATAATGTGCCGGATCTAGAAAATAAGTTTTCATGCATGTTAGTCTGAATTGTCCAAATACTTCTGCTGACAACAATGCATCGACTTTTAGATATAAATTATGGTAATCTTTGAATGTTGTACAATTGGAAGCTCTCCATACTCTAAGTGTATGCGATATTCATCCTCTGAAATATTCTTGTGATTTAACTTACTGTAAAACTCACTCTTAGCTGGTAAACTATAACAGTTAATTTTCTTATAACCATCTACATATTTATACTGATGAATAACTTTTTGTGGATCAATTCTAATAGTTCTTCATCGAGAAGGAATTTTGACAATTCTTCATGATCGATAAATTTTTCGACAATTTATCTAACGACGGGGCATAAAATTAATCCGAAAGCATCCACGAACCTCAATTCCCACGCAATGTCTTTAATTTTTCCTGTGTGCTGACATGCATTGAATAAACTTTTATTGCTTGTGTGAAACTAATGTATTCTTCATTTGTTTGTGGAATAAAATTCAACTTTTCGGGCATGTTTCCCCAAGTCATTCACAAGCAAATGAGCATCGTAATTAAACAAATTAGGGAAAAACATAGGTAGAAAATTGGCAATCTTATTTTTTAAATGACATTTTACATGAGCTGGACCTCTGTATTGACCTGTCAAATGGTTGTGATCTTGAACTACATGATTATCATTCGTAAATTCTTCACAACATACATAACATCTTGAGGCTTTTTATATTCTTTAAATATATCTGATGGTAAATATGTTATTTTAATTATTTTCAACAGACTGTAAACTCCTTTGGTTTCTTCTTCAAAATATTTTAGAAACATTTGGGTAGCATCTACACCATTGTATATTTCTAATCGGGAATATTCGTCAGATTCACATTTCGTATAGCAACATGTTCATCGTGTAACTTGAATTTTGAATTGGCTGACACGTATCTATTTTTACCAACGTTGATACGAAATCAGCATAAATTGAAATGGGATGCTTAATTGTTTTTTAGTATTGTTTAACAAAGTATGTACTTTGTTGCAGTGTGAACTGAGCAATGGTTTTCATATTTATCTAGAATCTCTGATCTTTTAAAAACTGATCAACAATATGGACATATATGTTTTGTATAGTGATTACTTGTTTTACAAAAAGGACTTAATTTTTTCATGAGAACATACTGAGAACACAATATTCTTGCTCTCGAATTTGCTAATATCTTTAAGTTTTACGGGGAAAGTGATATCGGTAAAATCAAGTTTTTCCTCTTTTGTTTTTAGTCTTTTAGAAATTTGTTGACCATTTTTTTCATCTGGACAGAAATATCTTGCGATACACCATTTAAAGCACTCGTTGTCGATGTTTGTACATTTATTAATTTATAATTGGGATTCCGAAACTCATCAGGCAATTGAATATGGCTTGACCCTTTATGTGGTGTGTATTCGACGTTTTGAAACTGAACTCTTATAATTTTTCAAATTACTCAACTAGATAAATTTCTTGTGAATTCATCGATTATATTTACAACGTCTTTGCGTAAATTTCCAATATCTAAATACTCCTTGGATGCTACGATAAATTTTCCAGAGTTGAACCAAGCTCCACAATAATCGGTTTTATTTTCCAATTTTAATTTACAAAATAGCTCTTTTAAATTAAATTATAACTTGATATTGTCGAATCTTTGTTTTTTAATAACTTTTAATGTCAGGTAAAATATTTCTGAGAAATACCTCATGATCCTTAATGGAAATATATCCGTAATTATACTACTGTGAGGTCGTCTCATTTATTGCTCTTGTAACTTTTAAATTTACATCCATACACATTATGGAAAGGTTTTAACGATTTTCTACGACTACAGATATTTGTTATGCTATTGTTACATATTTCACAATATTTTCAAGCCTATTTTATGAAGAGTGAAGAATTTATTAGATATTAACATATTATTAATGTTCTTTATATGTTTCAATTTCTTCTTATGTTTGCTAAAGTTCGGAACAGCTACATTACTGACGTTACAAAATACATTGTATGGTTTATCCATTTTCAAAAGATTTCATGCTTAGATGAATTTTATTTTTTCCGGGAACGTGTGAAGTCAATATTGCCTTATGCATTTTTTCGAGTTTTGTGTTTGCGTGTATTTTTACTATTGCGTAATGTGCATACTTTCGACGATTTATCATCCCCCATATTTATTACATTGATAATTCAACAAATTAGAAAAAAGTGATGGTTATATTTCCAAAAGACTTCAATATAAACATCTGAATTTATTTTAAGTTATAATACGAAATCTTATTTCAGGTTTAGAAAGAAGTGATGTAAACGTTTTCCAGGAGTCTCGGAAAAATTAACTATCATAAAGTTTTTCCAGGAGTCTTGGAAAAGGAAAGTAATGGAAATTGTTGCCGAGAGTTTTGGAAGTAAAACGGTGTGTGAAATGGTATGATTCCAGTAGCTGTGGACACTCTTTAGAAACACTTGTACCTGTAACTTTATTTAGAAACGTTACAGGTACAAAAATTCGACACCATTGAATAAATAGTACAAAATGATCCGAGTATAATGTAAAATTGAGCTATAAAAGTTCAATTTGTTGGCTACTAACGTCGTTAATCTCTTCATACGACTTTATTAGAGATGAAATTAAATGTTTATTCTCTAATATATTGCTGTACGATCTATTTCAGTATTGTAACTATTTAATAATATATTTTAAACGTATTATTGAGATTATTTATTTGTTTGAAATTTGATTGGAAATTATTTTACTTGATCTGAAATTTAAGATAGAACCATGATTATTTGTATTTAGGTAAGTTTATCAAAATAAAAAATAAAAATAAAAAATACATTATTCTTTGTATTTAGGTAAGTTTATAAAAATAGTTATAAAAATTTTCTATTTTTAGTATTTAAGTTAGCTCATAAGTTAATATGTAAAAAACATGAGTTTGTTGGCTTTTGGAGATGGTTCCTTAATTGCTGAAATTCTCCAAAGGCCTAAACTGTGCGTGGAGGCTCTTTGTTATACTACTAATACATATACACACATAAACGCAGACATACTCGTATATATTTAGGTGAATAAAGTTCAAAACGCTGCGAGTTACACTGATTAATAAAGCAAATAAAGCGAATTTGTATCACTCTCGGAATTAGATTTTGAAAGGCTGAACCGGTCAAAAAAGCCTTCCTGAGTAGAAGAACAACAAAGTGAAATCTCATAATTATGCCTGAGAAACAATCGCTTCTCCGGTCCAGGACCTTTGCATCATTTCGTGATGACTTTACGAGAAAGTTAAGGTCACAACGCACCTGGGAGCTCGAGAAAGTTGGAGGGGCGTCTGCCCCTGTACCTGGACGACACGAGGGGGGCCACGTCTCCCGCCTCGCTGTCGCGGGAGGTGCGGCGGCTCGCTAGGTACGCCAGCTTGCCTCCCACGCGCTGGTTAGGGCTGAGGGCACAACAGGTGTTCTTGTCATTTCAGGTGCTCTGCTACATTCACTTCGTTCACGAGAATTTGATGTACTACAAATAGGTCGTTTTCCAGAAAATCTCAGCTTTATAACGAACCAGAGAACCAATGGGTGAGGAAATATTTCAATTGTAAATGCTTCAGAATTCTTGAAATCCATCCGTAGTACTGGAATAGAGAAGGGAAATAAGAGATATGAAAAAGTAGAAATTAATAAAATCCACGAGTCCTTAACAGCTCAAAAAATGAATTTTCAAACACTCATGATGGTCATCAAAAGACTAACTTCATAATAGAAGTAAAACAAAATAGCAAGTGCCTTTCGTAGGTGATCTCGTTTAAATATCAAATTCTCAACTGATTAGGGCTGTTTATAGGAAGCCATCTTTTACAGTTTTTGATACGAACTGTTTTTTTTGAAATATAATAGACATGAAATCATGCTGTATATACATATGTACGTATATTTATACATTTTATCGACCGCATGGTGTTTTCAGGCATGATAAATATTTTTACTGACTATTAGCCAGTAATAAGTTTTCAAAATTGGTTATTAATAAATCTCTAAAAAACTTTCTGAATAACAAAATTCGTCCACCTCTGTCACCTTTGGCGCAACTAAGGAAACGGTGTACGTAGAACTTCCCCTTCTAAGATGTATCAGTATCTAACAGAAAAAGACATGTCAACATTGTTCTGCAAGATTCATACTTTAGTAAACATTAAAGTGTTTTACCAAAATAATAACAATTTAGGATTTTCATAATAGAAACAAACTACTGGAGGAATCTTTATAGAGATGATGTGCTTATTTTTAAAAGTGTGACTGCCACTCGCAGCCTTCAGATGGCAGTACTGAACACCACCAGTACGTCACACACCGCCGACATCCAGGAAGGCCTCATAGACCCGGTCGCGGTAATTAGAAATTATTGTGAATGTTGTAAATAATTTGACTACTGTTTTCTCAACTGTGTGTAGAACAATTAGTGAACAACACGTTAAAATTCTCTCTCATGACAAATGACATTAGTGCTGTTAACCCATCGCCCCCACCAACCGACGTATTTCTGAATGTGTTTGGATGAGTGCGTATAGGTGTGTGTATGTGAGTGTGTGTGCATCTAATTTGTTCGAAAATTTTATAAAATTACATTTCTTGAGCTTTCAAAGACAGTTGTATTATATTAGTCTTGCCTTAATTATATTTCACGTTTGACTCGTCCCTATTCCAGCACAGAAAATGGAATTTTATAAATTCTGAAACGTGTAAAATTAAATGTTTAACAACACATAAATTTTTAGTCATAAAATTGAGAATTTAGGCTTCGTAAATACTGATGAAGTAAAATGTTTCAAAAAGATATTTAAAAAAAAGTATAACTGATATTTCCGAGAGTTGCTTAGACGAATGATGGGAGATGTGTCTTTAAAACATATAATGAGTTGACATGAGAAATGTGATACTACAGTTTCTGAGTGTTCTGCACCAATATGTGGTGAGGAAAAAATGTTTGAGACATTTTATTCAAACAACAAAATTGGAATTATCGTTGAATTTGCGACGTCTATTGAGCAAACATATACGAGATTTCTTGTGATTTCGTATGTTGCTGCAACAGATACAGGGTGTTTAAAAAATGTTTTCATGATTGAAACGTCAAAAAAAAATTTTCCAGCTAATAAAGTTAGATTTATGGGAGCTGTGAAGTTCTAGTTCAATTTCGCAAATCAACATGCATTTTGGTCAAATTAAGTGTTTCAAAGGTTAGATTTAATCTTTAAACTAATGATACGTTCGAAAAGGAGATAACAACTATGACGATGTTTTCTCATCTTTTCGATTGTTCTATCAGTTGCTTAAATTTTTAAGTTGCTTAATCAGTTTTTGCGCCTACATTATTATATCTAGTGGTGAACTGTGTTTTAGTTTTCATCGCACATTACACAGCCTGCAATGCTGGTGCATCTGCTGGAAATGAGAAAGCTTTCTTGCAAATAGATTCGTAAAAGTTGGTGAAAGATGTATCAAAATGAACAATTGAAGAATAGAAGCACTTCCGATAGAACATTTCATTTTAAATTATCATTGAAAAGGTGGGACGCTTTAATTTGAATCCTGCATGTAATCATCGAAGGCAAAAATTTTTTATTACGTATGACTTTACGCAGCTCCTCTAACGTCGTAAATTATGAGGCAAAACTGATTTTCATTTTGCCTCCTTAACTTTGGAAAAGAAACCCGAAAGATTCTCAATATTTACCTGAATCCCTACTGAAAATATTATGCATCGCTTGGTAACTTCATATATGTAAAATGAAAGGAGGCCCAAGGGGAGTTATTATCCGTTTAAGATTGAACATTCGTTATATCTACTTTGCATTCTCCAAAAATGGAGTAAGATCTACCATGGGTTTGTGATAGTGTAAAACTGGACACGTATTTTTTTAAATTTAATAATGGATTCATTACGCATTCAAAATTCACCATTGGCATCAACACAAAGCAGCGCAGTAAATCACGCAGCCTGATTGTTCAGCGCGGGAAATCAAATCTTTATAGTGAGATAAGCTCAGGCGTCCGCTGGCGATCCTATAGCAATACAGCAGAGCATTTCATTCTTGTTGTTGTCCTCATGCTGATAAAAATTTTAAATTTAGTCACAGCAACTAGTAAAGATAAGATGAGGTGTCACTTTGAGTAGCTCTCAAAAGAGAATAATTATTTTAATGAGTGATTAGGTGATATTATAACGAAAAGAATGATTTATTTAACACAAGCCATACATCCGTAGATTGTTCCTTCAAGGTTATTTCAATGGACACATTTGAGAATAGCTACTTTTGGACCCGAAATATTCCGATTGAAATAGAGATTCAAGATTCGTTTTGAAAGCTTTGTAAGAAATTCTTTCACGGATCTCAGCGGGGATCGAATTCCAAGGCTTAGTTCCAATGAAAAGGATACTGTGCTGCTGCGACCAAGCTTTTGAATGATAAGGATGTGTGTGGTTACTTCTACTTCGGGTTATATGATCATGATATTCAGTTTAAGCAATTAATAATTGTTTAAAATCTTTCTCGCCCTCATTGTCAAAATTTTTTCCTGAAATAACACATGGAGAGCTTGTAGAGATCCAAAAGCTTATTTATAAGTCGCGTTTTAACGCTTTGAATATATCATTCGTGTGAGCATTAGATTATAATTTTCTTGCTGCTCTAACGGCGTTTTGGCAGTGCGAAGATAATGGCGTTTTGGCAGCGAAAATATTTTTTTTATTTTCATCAGTTTCGTGTCATGTTTTTCTTCCATATTGTAAATATGGTGAAATGAGCGTTCAATAAAATATTTTCGGAGCTTCTCTGGTAATACATCTTTTACTTTATCTAGGATTCTTACAAATTTTGATTGTTGAGTAATTATATATGCAATATGCTCGCTGACTGTCAGATATTTTTCTATTGTAATGCCCAGGAACTTACATGAATTAGTTTCTTCAATTTTACCATCACCAATCGTAGAAGAGATGTATTCCGATCGGGAAAGAATTTAATGTATTTCGTCTTATGGAATGATGCGTATTTTATAAGCTTATGACCTGCATTGAAACTTTTTGCAGCTCGTTATTTATGCTCTCTGCAATTTAAATGGGGTTTTTATTAGGATCAAACGAGTTGGCAAAAAGTATGAAATTGAAAAAAAAATTTAATTATCTCTTTGAAAACTATAAATAAAATAGCAAGGACAGTCACTTTTTAAATAGACAGTATTTCTCAGATCGTTGATATAAAGTTCATAGGCAGGAGAGGACGATGGATAGATCCTTTTGGTACTCCTTGGCTAATTGTAAGTAGTTCTGATGATGCATCGTTAATAGCAACGCATTGCTTTTGATTTGTAGATAATGTACACCTTTAATCAATACTTTTTCTTTGCAGCTCCACTAAAAGATATTAAATTCGAAATATGAATAGCTCTATTATGGCTCTGCTATATTCCGTTAAAGCTCTGTTAAATTCTGATTTATTCTGTCATAGAATAGCTTCTTCCCCTGAGTACTATTATACGTCTCATTCATGAGCTAATTTGTTATAGTATTTACGAGAATAAGAGCTTTCTGATCAAAATGCGATTGCTACCGCTACCAATGCTAAAACATAAGATGTACACGTCTTTCTTCCATCAATCCCTGCCAGAAACCATAGTGGGTAGTACTGCCGTCGTTCGCAGTGATAACAGCTGAGTGAATTTCTGCAGTGATAACAGCTGAGTGAATTTCTGCAGTGATAACAGCTGAGACCGGTACGTTATCGCGCGTCGTTTATCAGTCCAAGGAACCACATTTGCATGAAACTCACGGTAACTGGGATGACCGTTGCCTTGAATACACCTCGTACAAGATGACCCACTTTTACGAAAATTGCACCAAAAAGAAGAGCCTCGATTCCCACGTACGGCCTTCTGTTGATAATTTTGCTCCTGAAATCCTCGAAGACGCCCCAAATGACCTCTCGACTGAAAAATCGATATAAGAAGACTTTTAAATTTCTTTTCACTTCTATTAAATGAAATGAACCCACATCCTATTAGAAGTCATCTATCTTGAATGTTTCCTTTAAAGAAATATTCTTTTATCTCTACAAATATATTGTTCAGATAATCCCCAAATCATCTCTTTTTTAGCCGCATTTTAACTGTTAGTCCCAGCCTGTATAATTTACGGAGCAACATAACGATGCATTGATACATCAGAGAAAATATACATACATGTATATATACATAAAAATGTGCAAATACCGGCATATACCGGTACTTTGTCGAACAAATCTCAACATAAGGCTGGGACCGTAAAAAATAACTATTTTTATCCAATAACCAAGTAGTCGAAAATACTTTCTTAAAGAGTGACAAGGACTTGAAATTTGAAACTTATTGGAGGAAAATTCCTAGTATGAGTGTTTTATTGAAAATTTAATACTTGAACCGTGACCTTCGAGTTTGAACTGTAAAATTTTGCGTGCGCTTGAATGCAGTCAATTGTTTGCACCTGCGATTGAAGGTGTCATTGTAGGTTCTTGCGCAGGCTACGGGAGATTGATTTTGAGAGCCCTTCGTTAGGACATTGAGTTCCTTTTCGTTAAGTTTCTACTTTTCCGTTTTAACTTTTAGTTCGTGTGAATGAGATTTCGTTCTATCGAGTTTTAATTTTGCATATTTGCGCTTCTTTTGTTCCACTCTTTGGCAAGTTCATGAGTTGGGCCCAATGCCTTTTTAACCTTTCGAGTTGAACTAGCCGTCAACGGTGTGGCTGCCCGAGTCGCAGATTACCTTTACGGCTGCGATACGCAGAACTATGTTTAAAATTAACCTATTATATTGGCTGCTTGAAGCAGAGTTAGCGTAACTGAGGCGATGTCCTTAATTTAAATAATTAAAATTGAGCCGTGCTAATTTTGCGTGATTCGTAACAAAATAACTTTCTACTTGGTACAAAAGAGTGGAACTATTTCTTACACTATTTTACTCTTTCTAAAAGCTTCTCGGAGGCTCTTGTTTATGGTCCCTTTTGAAGGCGACAAATAGGTGCGTAAAACTAGGCTATCACATACTGCTATACCTTTCTTGAATTAAAAGAATACATAATCTTAACGTGTTCTAGTAAATATAAGATTAAACCTGAACATTGTTCAGATAAGAATACGCGGCGCATCGCTGCTTCTTCGGTGGCGCTTGGTAAAAATTTTCCTTGCGAGTAATGGAGGCCCAGCGTCGACGAGTCGACTGGTTATATGTATAAGCCTTCTTTATGTTTTGGGTGAGCACAGGGAAATTCTTGTTTTTGAACAAAGCTACTTGCATATAACTGAATCATAATCTTTTTGATTAACTTGGTTGATTTGTACTTAGTTTTTCTCGTCTTTCTATTCCGGGATGCGTCGAGCCTTTCTCTGAACAAGTAAAATTTAAGAGTCTCAAAATGGTCAATTCCTTGAATTGAACAACGATGTCATCTTAAAAACTCCAATACATCGGTTGTTGGTTGTTCGCATTAATTTCCTCCTAAAAATTACCACAGTTTCGGGGGAATAAAATATAAAAGTTAGAATAGCATTTTCATTTTGACGGCCGGAAACAGATTTTTACATTGGCTTTAAGTACATAAGATGTACAACATGACGCCCATTTATTACCACACAGCCGTTCAAACCCTGTTCAATTAGTGAAGGAGACGAACGATGGCTCCAGGAGCTAAACGAATCCTCGAAGAGACTTCAACAATTCTACCGATGCCAATGTTTTTTTCTAAAGAATAGATGTAACAAACACCGAACTTTTCATATGTCCCTAGAATTGGAAATCTAGGGCGTGATAGCAGAGTGGCCATGTGAAAATTGAAGTCTTTGTAACATTTGAACAAAGTATTTTCGACCAAATGGTTGTACAGTGAAAAGTATTTAATTTGAAAGTTCGAACCTCATTTTAAAGTTTGTTCAATGTTTTTGGGTCGTTGAAATCAACAATCCTTACCTAATGAGGTCAAAAATGCTTCGTTAAACAGTTACAAGGTTTTTTAATTTATGTGTTTTTTTAGTGTTCCATTACAACAAACGTAAAGATTTCCTTTTTTACATTAAAAATTTCATCGGCTATAAAGGTATTAATCGCAATGAAGCGAGTATGTAATATTGAATTAGCAAAATGCACCCAGCTCTCGTGGAGCAGATGGTAATATCCAAATCGTTGGATTGGCGGTGGCGGCCTCATTACATGGTCACCGAAGTCTCCTGATATTACGACCGTATATTTCTTCTACTAGGGACATTTGAAGAGTCTAGTTTACAAAACACCGATTCATTCCGAAGAAGACATCGATAGAATGAAGCCTCCGCAACGATTCCTGAAACTCCTGGTGTCCTAGATCGCTTCTGGCAATCATTGCAATGGCGTTTGAACGCCTGCATTGCAATATCATAGATCGGCGTCATGTTGAACAACTTTTGTAGATTCCTAACCTAATTCAGAAATCTGTTTCTTGAGGTCATAATGATTAGAGCTGTTATCCTGTTTCTTGTGTTCATAATAAAAATGTTTTCCTAACTTCAATATTTCATTTTTTCTTGCTTCTCTGGAAGTAGAAATGTTTCGCCACAGCGTTTCAAATTTCAAGTTCGGTAATAACGCTCTAACGAAGCATTTTCGAACACACGGATATTAAGTAATATGTGTAAATTTCAACGGTAAAAACCTAACGTTAAAGATTTTTCAATAAAGTGCCGGTCACCCTGTGTGTACACAATGTATGATAATTCTCTAAACTTTGGAGTACAAATAACCTCGAACCTAAAGATTGAGTGAAGTTTAGTGATATGAAATAGCACTGTCAACTTTTTACATTCTGTAGTGAGCTCTTCGCTTGTGAGCAAATTTTCAGTTATTTGAAACGATTTGAGGATTTCCGCAAACTAAAAAATGTGAGCAATAAAAACTTATGAAAAACTGAATGACTACACAAACCATTATTTACCGACAAACTAGTTGTCATGAATAGAACCACTCAGAACTAGTCCAATATCAACACACTTCTAATTTATCTTTTAAAAATATTCGCGAATTGCTGGGTCGTGGTTTATGATTCATTTTAGCAGTTACTAACTGGCTCAAGTTTCCAACTGTGTTTTTTATAACTTGTTAAGTGAGAATAAACTGGAGCGTGAGTTGTCTTTAAACATATAACATACTGGCTTTCACCTCACAAAGTTGACTCGATCGCTCTGAGACTGAGTTAACACGATCGATACGTTCTGCTTCTCTATACCAAAAAATAAGTTTCACAATTAGTTTACAAATTAGACATACTTGTGTAGTGTTCAATGTTCATAATTATTTGCTCATATTTCATTTAGAGGAGTGTTGTTCATTTCAAAGTTATTTGGTAGGGTACAAGAATTTTGAACTCTTCAATTCAATCATGAAAATTTAACTACGATATAACATTATGTACGGCAGCGAACGTGTTGCAATCTGTGAGTTTACAAGGATTACAAAATATTCAGCCCATTCTCATTTATTACAAGTGAATTTATGGGAATGTTAGTCTGTTATGAACTACATACATATAGGATCGTATATCTAAACGAATTTATTAGCTGACAAAAACCTGGCGTTTACGAACATTCTCCATTTTAGGAAATGTCACAGTTTTTTACGAAGGAGAACTTTTCCCACCTGTTCAAAATATTCACCTGCATTTACGCAGCGCAGTTCAAGGCAGTAGGCTGTAGTATATCAAACGGCGGCCGAAGCTGTTAGGTGGCTGCACAAAACTTTGTACGCCGCTTCACGCAGGACATTCGTGATAAACGTTGTTAAGCGGACATTTTTGCTCAGACGTTGAGTAACGCTGGCCCTTCGATTGGGGTAAATTCTCAGCGACGATTTTTAATAATGAAATAGCTAAACAGTCTGCTGAGAAATAGCAGGCTGGCTGACTTCAGAGAGAGAGCTGTAATGCAGAGCCCAACAGTGAAAAATTTCGGCAGGGTAAATTTAAAAGAAGTTACGAAAATAAATCAAAAGGACTGAGGCTCGAAAACGTACTACACGTTATCCCTATTCTTTATTTTTATTCGCGATGTTAAAAAAGATCTAAAGATGAATTCAAGGTTTTAAATTATGGTCATATTTTGAAAGAAGCTCGCTGTTGTTCAATAATTTCCTCCAATTTGAGGTTCAAGGCATCAGAGCGTGAACATTCTTAACAACAGTACACACACAATACATACCTAAAAAAGATAGAAGCTTCCAGAAGCGTATACCTGAAAGATTTGAAAGATTGATTTCCAAACACGTGTAATGTTACAAGTAAGACCAAAGAATATAGTTAGTATCTTAAAGACATGAAATTAGCTTTATGAGTTAAATAAGATAGGAGACTTCTGTGCCATTCTATTCAGAAGTGAACAAACTCTAATGTAAACGATGTAATTAAATTAATAAACTTGTGTTTTCAACTTCAAATTAGTGTAACATATAAGATAAATATGACAAAATCCAATTGAAAGGAAGTGTAGTTCCTTGATCTACGTTTTTTTATTAGATATTTAGCTGTTTCTAATGTTGGTTTTTACTTAAAAGTACTGTACACAGTATTTAACATAGTGCTTAGTACATCGAAGTATAGTGTTTAGAAACGATGCAATGTCTCATTTTTTCAATCTGTTCTTATTACTTAATTTTTTAGCTTCAATTTTTTCCCTTATTAAATAATTGTAGAACGTGTAAGTTCCAAGTCTACTTCTGTAAGTCGAATAGGTGGGAGCATCGTAAAAAACATAAGGTATGGGATTCCAGAAATTGATACCGTCGAATAGAAAGGTGTTATGAGGTCCGGCTTTAGAATAATAAAAACTTAATTTTTCATGTTCAATGGTGTATTTACATATGCACAGAATTAACTACTTTGTTGAATGAAATTATTACATAGTGGGCGAAATAGAAATGTTAAAAGTGTTATATTCTCACGACATAACCGCCCTACATCTATAATTATGAAGAAATCGCTACGAGGAATACTGAAATGCTACGTCTGGCCAACGACTTTCATCTCC
>JACJUY010001829.1:71997-100356 GCA_014220935.1 Platorchestia sp. MABIK | reverse complement strand
TCGAATTCGAATTCGAACTCGAATTCAAACTCAAACTGAAACTGCAACTGGCACTGAGACTGAAACTGAAACTGAAACTGAAACTGAAACTGAAAATGAGATTGAACCTGAAACTGATACTGAAACCGAAGCTGGAACCGAAACTGCCTCTGAAACAGAAACTGAAACTGAAATTGAAATTGAAACTGAAACTGACACTCGAACTCGAACTCGAATTCAAACTCGAACTGAAACTGAAAATGAAACTGAAACTGGGACTGAAACTGGACCGAAATTGGAACTGAAACTGAAAATGAAACTGAAACTGAAGCTAAAACTGTAACTGAAACTGAAACTATGACTGAGACTGAAACTGAAAATCGAACTCGAATTTAAACTCGAACTGGAACTGATACTGAAACTGAGACTGGAACTGAAACTGAAACTGAAAATGAAACAGAAACTGAAACTAAAATTGAAACTGAAACTGCATCTGAGACTGAAACTGAAACTGAGAATGAGACTGAAACTGAAACTGATACTGAAACAGAATCTGAAACTGAAACTGCCTTTGAAACAGGCACTGAAACAGAAACTGAAATTAAAATTTGAACTGAAACACGAACTCGAGCTCGAACTCGTATTCAAACTCGAACTGAAACTGAAAATGAAACTGAAACTGGGACCGAAACTGAACTGAAATTGAAACTAAAACTGCAAATGAAACTGAAACTGAAGCTGAAACTGAAACTAAAACTAAAACTGGGACTGAGACTGAAACTGAAACTCGAACTCGAATTTAATCTCGAACTGAAACAGATACTAAAACAGAGACTGAAACTGAAACTGGAACTGAAAATGAAACCGAAACTGAAAATGAAAGTGAAACTGGGAATGAGAATGAAACTGAAACTGAAACTGGGACTGGAACTGAAACTGAAACCGCCTCTGAAGCTGAAACTGAAACTGCCCATGGAACAGAAACTGAAACTGAAACTAAAAATGAAGCTGAAACTAAAACTAAAACTTGAACACGAACTCGAATTCAAACTCGAAATGAAACTGAAAATGAAACTGAAAATGAGTCTGAAACTGCCCCTGAAATTGAAACTGAAACTGAAAATGAAACTGAAAATGAGTCTGAAACTGCCCCTGAAATTGAAACTGGAACTGAAACTAAAACTGAGACTGAGACTGAAACTGAAACTGAGAATGAGACTGCAACCGAAACTGATACTGAAACAGAAGCTGAAACTGAAACTGCCTCTGAAACAGAAACNCCTCAGCAATAATTTTGTCGCAGCACAGCAACGGTTTCCGTATTTTTCAGCCTGAAGTAAATCCTGTTACATTCATTAGAGTGTGAGTGCCCGCAAAGCTTTGTGTCATCGACAGGAGGATCTCCGTTCACGGCCTATCTTCCCCACCATTCGACTTTGCTCTGAATTGAAACGCAGATCTCATATCGCAGTCGAGAAGAACTTGTACTCCACCAGCGACATAGTCAAGTAAATTAATCAAGCGTTTATGACGAGCTCTTGTTTTCTTCTTTCCGGTGCCTTAATATAGACGGATTAGTCGGCGTTCTCCAATATCTACGGCTGGAGTGGCAATCATGGCAATCGCTGGCGGAGGAGAACACTAAATTGGATTTGGCGTCTGGCCTTCGAACGATAGGTGAATACCCTCAGCATCGGTTCAAATTCGCTCGCATGTGCGATGCAGTACATCCTCTGGAATTGACGTTCAGGAATCGGGTGTAATTCCTTGATTTCGTAATAGGGCAACTCGCTCAGGAGTCTTCCAATTTGTGATACGGTCTATTACCGTGGAACTTCATTACAGTAGGAGAATGCTTGGAATTTGTCGAAAAACATTCTTAATTTGAAGTATTCTTGTTAATAACAGTTGTGCTCTGTCCAACAGTTTCTGCGTATTAAACAAAATATTTCAATTTGGTATGTTATGCTAGATGCGCACTTGAATTGTTCAGTCATCATTTTGTTCCGTAGTCATTATCTCTCTCAGGTGAATTTTGGGAAAAACATGGGAGAATATCCTCACCACAATCTTCGATTTTTGTGCCTTAGAAAACAGGATAAACGCGTTGCAGTGGTTGGCCCTTCCGTGGCCGGAGAAAACCGCCACTAGATTAACATATCTAGACACACGACGAGGAACTTTATCACTCCGTAAGAATTTAAGAGGAGCAAAGAATAGACTGTACATTTTCGTCAACGTGTGTTGCAAGCTTTTCCTGTCGACTTCCATTGTTTGAGAAATTCCGAAGTGCAGTCCGAGGCGTCCTATTGTGATTGGCGGTCTAAAAATAAGTCATGCATTCTGTAAAGAACTGCGCGTTCCCTAGGGAAGCATTTGACGCAGAAATGCTGATAGCTCAACTTATTTTCTTTTCGTTATTAAGATCACAATCTACTGCGAAGAACGTCAACACGTGATTCGGAACTCTGAAGCTTGATAGCAAGTTGTCCATTTGTCGAGTGCATACTAAATGCTTGGGTGATTCTCAATGCGCTTGTGGCAAAATTTTACCCTGAAAATTCCTCCTCTGGCTGACAATGACGCGGCAGTGCGCTGCTGAAAATATTTCAAGATTAGAACGCCGGATGAGAGCTTCACTCAGGACTTTTTTCTATGTTTTTAGACTATTTTTAAGAGGATTTCCTGAAGCTGGAGTTCCAGTAATGGAAAAATAAATGTATTGTAAGACAAATTGCCCATTTTCAAATCTGGGGTGATGATAAAAATTCCCTTCCTGCAGTTGAATGTTACATTAGCTACGGACAAATAAATGAGTTGCAGTGGGTTCTGTTAACTTGTTGGAGATGTTAATAAAATGGAGAGTCAAAATTACGAAATGTTTTGCAATGAACCGATTTTGTAATGTACGTAGCAGCATCATTTCTCAAGCCAACAATGAATGAATAACCAATGTTCATTTTTATCACGTTTGGCAAATGACAGAGGATCTAGATGAAATGAATTAAGCTTGCACTTACACCTGCACCTTACACAACCCACTTATAGAATAAATTACAGAAATTCCTCCACAAGAGCTCAAGGCAACCAGAGAGCGCTGGCTTTCTCTTCCAAAAATATTTTTGTGGTTTTACGAAGCAAAAAAATATTGGAGACTTCCTTTAAGTGCTTCAGGTAGTCATTGCATGTCTACCTCAAGCATAAATAAAGCGTGTTTCTTTTCAGATGAAATATGTTTAAATTAGGACGGAGATTTACTTGCATGCGCACATTGCAGAATTTTATACCTCATTAATGACAAAAAAAAATTTATAAATGAAAAACCAATTTACTCTTACGTTTGAGAAACTTGCATCTTAATGAAAATCTCCATCTAGTTCTCGAATTTTGTCTAACATTGATAAATTAATCAAGAGTTAGTTTTCAATTTCATCATCGGAGTAGAGCTTTCAAAATGAGAGTTACGCCTTCCTTTGAAGTCCGCTCAAAATTAATAGGACCATATTTCTGGATGCGCGACAGATGTCGTCGTAATAAACTCACACAGGAAATTTGGAGAAGCTTAGAAAAAATCTTTCTCTTAGTCTGCGCGCTATCATACTTTTTCTCGTTCTGCAGTGTTTTTTACTTAAATCAATAACTGGAGACAACGAGTGAAAACGAAGGGATCTCATTTCATTTGTAATTAATAAGTTGTAGGTTATTCCGTTTCAGTTCTTCGAAGCAACGTAGCGTCAATTGCATTCCTACAAGCCGTGTGTTTTCTAGCCTGGGGTGACAATATTCTATTTTTTTAAATCATTTATACGAGTTTCAACAATTACATCCTCCTCTCAACAGAAATGGTTTTACCCACGAAAAAATACTGGTCTATACAACATCCAAGCAATGCTTTAAAGTGTCTATTTTACATTTATCATTTGAGAGCGACTTTTATTATGAACCCGTGGTCGTGATTTGATGAGCATGAATTCGTTGAACGTTGATTAATGCAATAATTCGGGGAAAATAAGCAACATGAAAATAATCAAACATTTTGATGACACTGAGGCTCACCGGGAACAATGAGCTGAAAAGCAGTTAAATCTCACTGTGTTATTTCATTTGATTAGTATTATTACATTAGCTAACTTAAGACCCCCTAGCGCTAGCAAAGGCAAAATAAAGAAAGCGAAGAGATCTTTCCATATGGCATGAACGATAGGAAATATGGAATATATGCACGAGGTGAGTTCCCAAAAAGATTCCCCGCGCATAAAAAAAAGTGAGGGAGAAGAAGAACGAAAAGATTTAAAAAAAAGATAGCATAGATGCCATAAAAACTAAAAGAGGTAAAATGGGCACGAAAAGCAGAAGCCCATTCATATCTGACATAGCCTGAAATCATCTCTTCTGGTTGAGCCAGTTGCCATAGCATGAGATAGAAAAACCTAACTGCTCTAAGCCTATTGCCGATCTATTTCCTCTAAGGGGTCCGGCTTTGGTTTTCAATAAGATCCCTGTAAATTTGTCTCTCGTGATATTCTACTGCTTATAATAAGGTTATGTTTTGCGTATAACGAGTATATCAAGAGATTCCTAATTAATTGGAGTAGTGAACATAAACTTTGCTACACAACTGAAACAGAATAATAGCGTCCAAACATCACTTCTCAGCTAATGATTTTGGTTGCAAAAAATTTCGAATTTCAACTAATTTTCCTAAATTTCCATCAGACATTCTAAAGTTCATAAAATTTCCTGAATTTTAACCAATTATTTCAATTACCCACTTCGATTTTTCGCATCTCCAAAGCTTAGAACTACATATAGCATAGTTCTGATACCTCGTTTGTGCTCTTGTGCCCTAGTATGCCCTCAAATTCCCTCTTATCGCTTGATGTGCTAAGGAGTTATTAATCGATGGCTCTTCAATGTTGACGCTTCACGATATCGAACTCTAGTGCTAATTTAATGTTTATTGAGGCGCAAGTTCGTGTCCACAAGGGTTGTGTTCTAAGCTGAGCGCGTATTGACGCGTAGTGTTGAATGGCCCATTATTGACGAGTTATTCTCGTTCCAGCATCGTTATCATCGTTCCAGCATCGCTATCATCGTTCCAGCATTGTTATCATCGTTGCAGCATTCGGCCGAAGTGCTTGGTGGCATGACAACCGTAGCTCGGCGTGCATTACACGCATATTTGCCCATACACAACCGTAAACATTTAGATCAGCACAGAATCCGGCGTGTTGGAGTGAGGGTGCCCGTGTTGCGTGGTTTGGCCGCTCCATAGTAGGACACACACATTGATCGAAAAGGTCAAGATATTTAGCGTATTTTTGATTTACCTTAATTAATGAAAGCAATAAAAACGAACAAAAGAGGCGGTAATAAAGGTTACTCTGTGCCAAACGCCCACAAAATAATACTGTAGCGTTCAATCATAAATGATTTTCGGTTGTTTTCTCCACCATAGGAGGACAATAAGTTTTTAGAACTTGGTTGGAAATTTTCCACTCATCCTGTTACCATGGCCGTCTCCAGGTCAAGTCAATGTTGCCATTTTCAGCAATTTTTTACTTTCCTTCCAGCGGAGTAAAAATTTTCTTTGGAATAATTCGATCACAACTTGAGCTAATATAGGAAGGTTATCATCACGAACACAGTTGTTAAATGTATCATTCTTGTTTGTGTTTCTACGACCATGCATTTTTGTCTTGTCGTCAGCGTAAATGTATGATTTGAAGAATTTGTAACTAGCTGATCACAATCATAATTTGCCGGCAGACGCTGATGTGAAACTATGCAACAGAAAATAATAATTGATTTTTCTCTGTAGGATAAAAAAGTATGTAGTACTAGGATGATCAATTGAATACGCACTGACATTATTCAGAAAAATGACCTGAATGCCACAACTAGCAGCTTTTCGTGTTTTTCATTCCTGCAGTTCTATTTTCCAATAAAAGTCAGCCTCATTAATTTACTCGAGTTATGATGTCAATCACGCTGCATGTTTGAACGAAGCCAAAGAATTATATTGCATAGACGATAAAACATTAATTTTTAAGTTTTCAGCAGCAAAGAATATCTCATTTACAAATGCATGTATTCTATTTTCTCCCGTGCGTTAAGGCTTTTTCTTCTGTCGACGAAAAGTGTCAAATCTTCGGCACTACCAATCAACAAAGCATCTCATTTACAAATTTATGTTCTATTTTTCGTAGAAGCTTTTCAGTGTCGCTGAATGGTGCTAGGAGCTCAAGTGCACTACGGGGACCTCAAAGTATCATGTGGAGCAAAACAGCCTGATTTTTTCGGACGCAAATACTTCTTATGTTTTTGGAGTTGGTTCCGATTCATTAATGCGACTGAGAAGTCGTGCATCCGTGAAATCATGTCTTTCATTTGACAATTTTCAACAGTTCCTAGATGTCATAAAAATAGATTCAATTTTTTATTCATCTTGAAAATTAATTTCTTGTTCAGTGAAATTTGTTGGTGTTTAATTTCAATTAAAATCTTGAGCTCGGGGAATTCAACCTGTCAAGACAAGTTGCTTTGGCATCAAATTCATGCTCCGTGATTACTATGTAAGGGATTTAATAATATTTAGACTTGCTGGAAAATTCGCTGCACAAGTCGGGAGCAAAGATTTACGAGTAAGTCTAAAATTGTTTGCATTTTTCCCCAAGAAGTTCATCACAAAATCTGACACTCAGCGTATCGAAAAAGATGACTGGATAGCTCTTAGAGAATTCAGTTGCATTTAAACTTATAATACAACAATGAGTGCGCCTATTGTGGCACGTGGATTTTTTCAACCCTTGTGTATGAACGCGATTCATGGAACTAAGCGAGTGAAATAGCGGCTGTAAAGAAAATATTTTACACACTCCCAAAACTTTAAGATCAATTTGCTGCATGTAACTGTTTTTTAAATTAATGAATGTGTGCGAATTTATATAGGAACAACCCATGGTTATTTCCTTCATTTTCATGCTTTACGACCATTTTACTTCTGAATTTCTGTAACGTCTTTGTGTTGGTCCGCAAGCACATTAATAATCAACAGGGATTGAAAATATGAGAGCTACACCAGATCTTTACGAGGCTAATTTGTCAGAAATAAGCAACAAAAAATTTAAGATAAAAATATCTGTTACACTACAGAAATCAATGAACTAAGAAAACTTCGCAAGAAAACAGGTGCCTCACTAAAAAAATGCTTGAAGCTAAATACCGAGCTGCGAAAATAACAAATGCAGAAAACTAGTGCCACCTCACGCAAAACATTGCATTGATCAATCCCAAAAATGAATGCTGAACTTCCCCTTTGAGCAACGTAAATTGCATTGATCAATCCGGAAAATGAATGCCAAACTTCCCCTGCAAGCGACGTAAATAATATTCGTCACGCTGCAGGCGTCGTGCCTCCGAACATGAATAGTTGCAAGTTGCTGCCTCAGAACGGAAAATAAATTCTGCTGGCGTTTTCACGTTAAGTTTCAGGATAAATGGGCGAGAATAAATTGTAATAAAGCAAGCTCATGTCGTAAACATCACCTGAGGAGTCGTAATTTCAGGAAGGTACTCTACGACGACGGTCATTTCTGCAGTGTCCGGGGCGCGTATGCCGTTGGAGGCTCTGCAGTAATACGTGCCCTCCACGTGCCGGTCCACGTGTGCGAAGTCCAACGAATCGCCCTTTAGAAATAAATACAATCATTAGATTTTTCGCCTTGTAACCGTCTTGAAATTCACGCTAAGAAGTAACACGAAGCTAAAACCGTGCAGCTTCTTGATTCTTTAGCAGGAGGACAAAGGTTGAAGAATGCACTTATGTTCCTTTTACATGACAGGTGAACAAAGATCTAATGCAACTGATGGAAACATTTTTTCTATGAAGCTGACGACTCATGATTAGTAAGGGCAGATGGGTCATTGCAGAACATAATATAGGATAGAAACAAACACTATTCATCACGAACAAACCTCAACAGACACACTGGTCATCACGAACTGACCTCAATAGACACACTGGTCATCACGAACTGATCTCAATAGACACACTAATCATCACGAACTGACCTCAATGGACATGGCCCCGTTGGGCAGCAGCCCTCCCTTCCTGTTCCACGTGATGATGGGTTTGGGGTTGCCTTCTGCGAAGCACTGAAGGCTCACAGATGCGCCCTTCACCACCTTGTAGGACTCGGAGCTTACGTGGCTGATCTGAGGGAGAGAGAGAGACGTGCCGTGAGTTGATCATCGAAGCCCTCAGCTTCATTGGAGCTCACTGCTCCATCAATTGAAAATGTTACTGTGAAATTACCCGCTATTATATCGGATTTATGATGCGAGTGATACAGAAAGGGTACCAGAAAGCTGTGCAGGACAATAATTAGTTATGGAAAATATAACAAGAACTATGGGGCGATAGGGATGTGCTAGAATAGGAACTGTGACTTACACTGTATATAAGATGAATGGTAGATGGTTGAAAATTGTCACTTCGAAAAATCAATACTACCACATGAACGACAGAACCTAAAAAATGATACAGAAAATGAAACTTTACTGAATTTACCGAGAAATAGGGGTAAAAGATGAAATTAGATGACTCTTGGGAGCAAAAAGAGTATGATGTTAATCATGAATGAGAACCAGAAACAAGGAATAATCGCACGGCGTTTATGTACGGTAATCGGTAGAATTTTTTGGTGTTCACTCGAAACTTTCAAACTAAATGCAAATAACGCTACTAAGGTGAATTGATTTACGATTCAGGTAAACAATAACATTTTGTACCACCAACAACAATTCAGTCTCATTCTAAAAACCCGCCTTCTAAGAAAGTAGTTTGAAGTCGGCTAGATACGGTATTGTATGCGTTTAAAATACAAGGCTATGAGTACATTTCACGGCTTAAAACAGATCAATTTTCCGGCTAGGGCGTTCTAATTTGGCATGATTATGTTGCTGAGCAACCATTCAATTTTAGAACGGAGATATAGTTAGAATCTTTGTAATGAAAACCTGCAAGTGACTCCACTCACTTCCACTATGGTGTGCTATGGTGTTAACGTAATGAATGACTATTTATAACAATTCTTGAAATGAAATCCTTTGGTAAACAACACATCAAAATATTGAAAATACGAAGTGGTAGAGTATTCAAGAACCCCCGAACACTAATTGTACATCAAGGCAGAAAGTATAACTATGTCGATGTGTGTAATTTTGAAACATTTGATGTCGATTGGGATTGTTCGTTTCAAGAAGAAGAGAAGTTATGTTCTACTTACAAAAATTCACCGGTTGATGACCCATTCAAGATTAACACTGATACCTCAATTCACACGAAAAAATACCCTTCCGAGCAATTGCATTAGCGAAGTGAAACCTTATCAACATGAGATTAGGATACGTAATTTGAAAATCGAAGCCATTTCAGTTTCACTTCAGTAGGTTCTCGATAGTCAGCAAAGTCGGCTATTCCGAAGCACTGCGAGCTCTGCAGAACGGACACGCAGCTAAAACCTGAAACGAGGCTGCGTCTGACATGCACTTGATCATGCTGAGAGAAATTTTGCCTCCTTGCTAATTGCATAGATTGTACCCACTGACTCAAGTCCGTGCATTTACAGCACAGTTGGAAGCCTCAATTCTGCCGTGTCGATGAAGTTCGATTCAAAAATATTGATTTGGGTCTTAATGAGTATGAGCTCCAGGAGCTCCCAGAGGTTATTGGTTAGTCCGGTTTTAAAATTATAGTTTAAGAGCGAGTCAAGTCCCCGGATCGCGCTCGCTATAATTCACAACATTAGACAGGTGGATGAAAATTAGCACTGCTTCCCGTCAAAAACAACTGTTATTCGAACAGAATATACCTGCGGGCAGAGACGTCCCAGAATTAATTCAGTTGTCGTTTACTTGGCAAAGCAGACAACAGAATTATGAATATACATGAGCAGGCTGCTCTGGAATCGAAGAGTCATGCCTACTGACCTGCAATGATGATACAGAATTTCAATTGCGAAAACCGATGCTTTTTTTTAATGTTGTTCAAATTGCGAGAACCGTTGTTGTTTTTTATTGTTGTTTTAATTGCAAGAACCGTTGTTGTTTTTTAATGTTGTTTTAATAGCTAGAGACGTTGTTGTTTGAAATGATGTTTTAATTTCGAGAACTATCGTTGTTGTTTAATAGTGTTCATATTGCGAGAACCGTTGTAGTTTTTTAATGTGGTTTCAAGATTGCGAGAACTGTTATTGTTGTTTGATGTTGTTCCAATTGAAAGAACCGATGTTGTTGCTTAATGTTGTTGCAATTGTGAGAACCGATGTAGTTGTTTTGTCACTAGGCGACAAATGCTTAAGCTTTAAACGAACACGTTGACGGAATTTAAACCCCATTTAGACAGTGGGAGAGGAAACAGAAGATCAGAGATGAAATGTACACAGTAAGAGGAAATAAAAGTTAGATGAAAATAAAAACAGTGAGTTCTCTACCTTTTTCCACCATGCATTATGATCAGCATGGGGATAATAATAACTGAAAGGAGAGCATTTTACTGATTTTATTTAAATTGAAGGGCGAACACGTGAGATATCAATAGCAAAAATAATTACGCCACTGGAAAAATTTTCACGTTAGCGGTCAAACATTCAAGTGAATTAAACTCAACAAAATGTGCCGCATAATAATTCACCACAAGAAAATCCCGATGGAGACAGAGAGTATCAAACAATACCTGAAGATCGCACACATACCAATCATTTTAACAGCAAATGGCACACAAAAAAAACAACAAATAGTGGAGTAAGCGCGACACAACTGTAGGAGAAAAGCCATAGCTCAAAAAAAACATGACAAATGCTTCCAATATATGACGCCGTTACGTGAGACTTTTCTGCGTACACTCATTTTAATAAACCACCCAATCCCTAATTAAACTCGTGAACGGACCGTATTATGAGTCACTTCACAGTACTTCATCACTCGTTTCCAAATGTCCTTATTCACATATTGCAGGTAGTCGTCAAAGTGAATTACCTCCCTGCGACGATATTTCAGGGGGCGCGAGAGAAGTCAAGGAAGATAATAGGACATTGGTTATACATTGACATTTTTACTTCATGGGGTGCGAGGTTCAAATGAAAACACGGAATAAGATATAGAAAACCAGCACTGTGTTGAGAAGATCTCTAAGAGATACCGCAGCTGATTGAGCTTCGATGCGGTGCTTCGCTGGGCTGATGCTGGGTGCGCCGCGGCTCTGCGTCATGCCGGAACGCGTTCCGATAATGGTGCGCATCGCCATCTGACTTCTCGCTTCTGCTCTCACTGGTGCGGTGACGTGCGTTGCGGGCACTTATAACGTATTGGTACGTTGGAGATCGTGGCTCGGAATGATTGACACTCTCTGCAGGTTCGATTGGTGCGTTGGAGATCGTGGCTCGGAAAGATTGACACGATACGCAGGCTCACTTGATGTGTCGGAGATTATTGCTCGAAAAGACTGAAACGCTGTGGAGGTTCGTCTACGCACCACTGCTGGATCCGTGATTTCGTGGTGCACAATGCTGCGCTAAAGGGACTTGGGTGCATGGAGGTACATGTAAATCAAACTCACGAGTGACACGTCAACTCGTTTCAATGCTGTGTGCATCGCCATGTGGTTTCTTGCCTCTGGCGGTCACCGTGCGTTGCAGGTACGTTTGGTGCTTGGGTTCTGGTGTTTGGTGCCGTTGGTGTGCCGGTTCTGGTGTCATGACGTGCTGAATGCATTGTAAAATAATGCTTTTTTGCATTAAATTCTGAACCCCTTCTCACTCTGCTGCTGTTGAAGACTATGTTCAAATACGTTGATTCCGCAGTACATCACGAAACTGAAGCCCGATCGTGTACGACACTAATGTTAAGATGTGCATGGTGTCCGAAACACCGGCGTGCCGAGCCGGCCGCCTTACCTACGCAATGACGTCGTGTAGCACCTTTGTCTTGATCGTACCAACCCAAAAAGACCCCGTTCTGTCGTTGAGCTGAGCTTATATTCCCGTGTCTGGCTTTATTCTAGAACCGTCGAGAAATTTCTCTCGTGGGCTGGTACATCGTTCTCTGATTGGTCTGACCCTTGCTCGCTCTTGCCTCTCCCTCTTTGCAGAAAATTTCTGGGTGTTTATAGGTTGTCGTTTGGCGAACCTCTGCCCTTGTCCACATCAACGCCATTTTTTCGCGTAGAATATCTAGATGCTTTTAGCACATTTATTCCCCTTGTTTTTTAACATATTGTTTGTTTCATATTATCTACTATACCTCTTTATTATATTTCAAGCTCAATCAAAGCTTCAAAGCCAGCTCAAAATTCGTACGAGGAATAATCCCCCACTTCACTCCAACTCTTGAGGAGACGCTTCCCACAAATATTCACCCTAACTGACGCCCCCAAAGCGTACCTCCATTCTGCCTACCCTAAGAGGCTGTCGTTGTTCAGAGCCGATGCTGTTGCTCCCCGCGTTCTATGTTGCAATGTTTTTCCGCTCACTATGTTGTTTCTTCACAGTTTAATGTTGTTTCAATTGCGAGTACCGATGTTCATTGGAGAATGAAGAACCAGAACACGTTCAAATTCTTAACGTAAGAGGATCCATGACCGCAGGCTTTTCTCGTATGCCTTAGTTCCTGTTAGTCGCAGGCTTCCGAGAAGGCTTATGCATGCACAAAGGAAACGTTCTTGTGTTGTTTTTCCAGTTCGAAGATATCATTTCAGTCTAGTTTCTCATATTGATTTATATTCTATTACTTTTATTCACGATATCTTCATTTTAACGCAGTCCTTTTAATTTAAAGAGTCTTCATTTCAACTTGGTCCCTATTAGCTACAAAGTCTTCATTTATATGCAGTCCTTTTTATTGGTAGCGTTTTGCTTAAACTCAGTCCCTTTCACTGACAAAATCCGCTTTTGAACGCAATTCCTTCTTTTTTCATTGTAGATGCGATGTTGATTTACATTGGCTTCATGTAAATGAAACCCATTTCACTTTGACTCACCAGTGTCAGACAAATCTCAAAGTTGCGATATGAATGACAATTCAATTTTTTGTTTGTAAAAAATTGTAATTAAATCTTACCGAAATTGTTGTGAAAACCACCAAAATAGTGGGAAATTTGCAGTGAGTGGGTCATTTGTTTTGTTTTCCTCGTTCGTAAAGAATAACATTGTATTAAGCTCGACTAATTTTCGATTTAGTGACTAGAATCAGTCGTATTCTCTTGAACCATGACATTCCCTCCGACATTTTCAAAATGAACTGTCATTTAAGCAAAAATGCACAGTTCAGCATAAAATAGAACACATGATGGAATGGTGAAGAGATTTGGGCTCCCTCTTTCATGTCTTCATTTTAATCTGCAATTGAATTTTCAAAATAAAAAATTCTGTCAAATTATTCAGTTCACAACATTCGTTCTACGTGGAAAAATTATGTTCCCCATCAACTCTGTATTTAAGTTCGAGAATTATTATTTGAGAAAATAATTGTTAACATTGTATTAAGTTGCTAATCTGCATCATTTTTCAGTAAATTCATAACGTGGTCACCATTATCTAAATATCAATGGTTTCTGCTTACGAATCTAATTATGACAGACTGCCTGCTCGGTCCCTTGGCTTCACTCATTAATGAGTCTGTTTCAGAAAAGAAAATGAGCTCTGCCAGGAGGGGAATTTTCAATGAACATGCGTTGTCGTTGCGGCACAGTGATCGAGTAGTGGAATTTCTTCTTGGTCGACCTGGTTACGTCACGAGTTGCAGCACGTAGCGTAGCCAAGTTCACTTTGAAGAACTTACTCTACCAGTTGCAAAATACAATGTAGCACAACCGGAAAATATTTCGTGGCGTAGCCAAGCCAACTTTAAAGAACTTACTTTACCAGTTGTACAAATACAACATTTCGTACTCGAAAGATATTTCACGGTATAGCCAAGTCAACTTTGAAGAACTTACTCTACCAGTTGCAAAATACAATGCAGCATAACCGGAAAATATTTCGTGGCGTAGCCAAGTCAACTTTGAAGAACTTACTCTACCATTTGTATTGTACAGATACGGCGACGGGGACTGTTTGAGAATCATGCCCTGTTGCAACTGCTACCGCGGTTACCTCGGTTTCAATGCTAGCAATAGCCATTATCCTGCCGGAGAAGCAAAGGACTGCTTCAGACAGAGTGATGGACTCATGATTGCCTGTCGTCATTGTTACAAGGGCGCTATGGGGGGATCAAATTGATGTTACTGGAAAAAACTAATAAATAGAAAATACTTTGAAATGAAGACGTCAAACTATGATGCATAAAATTTTTAAACTAACGAGAATTTTAACTTTCAACATCAAATTTACGCTTCAACTGACTACCATGACTACTGGACGAAAAAAATAAGCTTAGAGTTTCTTATTACTCAAATGTCAAGTCTCGAAGTACCATTTGCTATGATGTCAAATTGTGCAGTCCATGCCCCAATATACAGTATTTGCGACGTCCTCAATTACTCGGATTTCATAAGTTTGCTGGAAACTTACAAACTCGTAAATGATCAACAAAATAAACAAATAAACATTTAAAAACATAAATAAGGAATAAATAACAGATGCAAAAATAAAAATGCATCAAACAAATATTGTTTCATAATTCAATTTTTCACCATAAATAATAAGCATTACAAACTTTCCACGACAAAAAAGCCACTATAAAAATGAAACCTCTGACGAGGAAAAACATTGACCAAAATACCAAAAAGTCTTTTGTCAACTTGGTTTTGGCAAATTTACCTTCTATGCTTAGCTAATTCTAAGTTAGATTTATAAGTGCATTGAGTTATTTATTAACTGAATATCACTGCACATTTTGTTCACCTGGTGATGGGTCGCCATAGAATCCTTGCCGCTTCTAAGGCCCTCAATACTAATGCTGTTGACTGTTAGATATCACGTGTTATCTTATGTTTCAAAGGTAACAATGCGTTTGCTTGTGGGAAATAAATTAATAACCTTCTCTAAAATATTCTATCAGAACGTATTCTTTTATTCAATTCATCTTTTACTGAAGAGTACTTTTCTGGAGACGAAAAATACCTCACTCAAAAATGTGTGTGGAAAGCACCGGGAGTAAAATTTAAAGGGGAGAACCAGTCGCCAAAGCCGTTTACATTGCCCATTTAATTTGTTATTTATAGCTTCCTTAATTGCTAGTTAAAATCTTCAACTTGGGCAGACTTTAAATGAACGTCCATGTGAGCTCTAAAGCGGCATTATTTACAACGCTAACGGTATTCTTTAGAAGGTGGGAACCATCGTGCGACATCGATGACGGTTGAAAATAAATAGATTACTATTCGTAGGATAATTTTCTAGTAATAGTTGTATTCAAATAACACCTCGAACAATGCTGCTCAATAAACATGAGCTAGAAGCCGTCGAGAGTCTGTATTTTGCACACATTAAAAGCTCGATGCATGCAAGAACATGAGAATTAAACTTACTTAAATGAACACGCTTCAAGCGCATTATTGGAGGAATGTAAATTCAAACTTGGGGTGTAAGAATCACACGCAGTGGTGACCAAACCATAAGCTCCCTTTGTGATGAGAGAACACCTAACTGGGCATCATAGTCACACTTTATGAGTGTATTATCACACTTTATGAGTGCATGAGTCCCACTTTATGAGTGCATGAGCGCCACTTTACAAAAAAGGAACCTTTGTGAGAACGTTTGAACCTCGCTCTGTGTCGCAGGAACACTTGTTAGGGGCATGAACCACACTGTGACGCAAGAGCACTTGTTAAGAAAGGCGAC
The DNA here is from genome assembly GCA_014220935.1 of Platorchestia sp. MABIK. NCBI lineage: Eukaryota > Metazoa > Arthropoda > Malacostraca > Amphipoda > Talitridae > Platorchestia > Platorchestia sp. MABIK. Next base: position 84,532 of record JACJUY010001829.1, on the reverse strand, counting down.
CCACACGCTCAAATTGCACGAACCGTAGCTTAACCAGCACGAAGAACACTAGAGAGCCCTATAGTCCCACTCTAGCTATGTTTTACCAACACTTTAATGCAGGAACAACGCTCTAGAGGTCAGCGCATCACGCTCTGAGAGCCTTCCTCCAAGACATGCTGGACCGACGCCTGGTGTCAACGCTCTTAGTATTCCAGGCAGCCTCCAGTAAGCAAAGCAATTTACGTAGAGACCGTTTGAGGAAGCTTGCGAGCAACCGAGAATGTACCAACTGCGCTGCCTCGCCAGCATTTACTCATTAATCTCAGGCACAGACGGCCGAACTGAGAGTGCTAGGGCGCCTAAAGTTCAATTCTGGGTTTTTCTCTTCGAAACTTATCACCTTTTTCTTAACTGGGACGTTAAAAATTCAATAGGGCGCGGTCTTCGTTGACCTCGTCGCGAAGAGGCTTTAAGGTCTCGTGGGGATGCTGAGCAGCCTTGTGCTGAGCGGCGTATAGTTAATTCTTCGTAAAAACTTCCTTTCACAAAGAATCTAGCTTGAGTGAAGAGAGTAACGGGCAAATTTGAGCGTTGAAATAATAACGGTGAATGTTAGAAATTATCCCTGTTGTTGTGTTTGTACAGTATATGTAGTTCATACAACACCATCTTGTGCGCACCTCAACTTCTCAAGGTAAAAATAAGTAGCAGTTATTCTGGGGACGACACATGATTTGAGCTATCTATTCATGGGACTAACTATGTTTATAGAACTGATTTTCATTCGTTAAAGTCTAAGTGCGCTGATGAAAATGTCCCATAGCTCGAACACCGAATGTATCCTTTTCGTGGATTCAAAAAGAAACAATTATATCAACACAACAACTAAAGCTATTCCAAGAATGCACAAGCGGATCTTCAGAAGTACATGAATTGCATACCTAAAAATGATACCCTTTCTACAGGTCCACAGCACACTAAATATCAAGTATAAGTTTTAAGACTGAATTAAAATGTCAGACATTTTCCCAAAGCAAATAACTCTTCCCGTAAAGAAATAGTTTAGTTCTATACAGACAGATGTTTACTGAGAGAGCGTAAACTTCAAAACAGCCAATTTTTGACGCAAAGTTAATTTCACATTCTCGTCTTCTGATCAATCGAGAGCATGATGGAAAAATGTTCAATAGTAATTCAATTGATTCGACTTAAAATGCATGGTTCAGAGAGAACACGAAAGATGTGAATTCTGTGTCCTAAACTATTACGTGCGATTGCTGAAGGCTTGTTTTCTGCTCGGCACATAACCTGCTCTTGCAATTTCATTGCAAAGTTTAGAAGGCAAGAGCTCTTGAAAATTGGCAATCAACATATTGTGTTAGTTTGTCTTTATTGAACGTTATAAAAGTTTATAAGTTCGCACTCGATAGTAAACTTCGTAGTGTCATGGCAAAGCGAGAATAATTTCATTTACCGATGCAACAGCAATGCAAGAGGTGATCAAGTTTTTGCTATTTTGAAACCCAGCGTTAATGTTTAATTTTAAAGAGTCGTCCAATGCTTAAGAGCTTTGCTTTCAATAAAATTAGCAAAAGGAGCTTATGATATTTTTGAAATACAAAAATATTTTGAAAATGCGAGTACAGTGTCCAACTCAGCCTTGATGCGAAACAGAGCAGTGGTTTACCATAGTTCTGTTCTTTGAATTTTGGGTATTGAGTTCGCTAATATCTTTTCCAAGATCAAATGATCAGCAAACCTGAGCAGGGCTTTCAGACCGACAGTTTCCAGAAGAGCGTCTTGGCTATAAGGTCAAGCCGCATGCACAAGCCGCGACGATTGTGCGCGCGTCACCATTTGGCCTTGAACATGAGCACATTTGACGTCTCGTTCTACTTCTCGCGTCAATTGCAGGTTGAAACGTTGAAATTATATCTCAAAATGGAAAGAAAATAGAAATGCTTTGATTTGCGAAGTTGAGCTTACTGCGTGAGTGGAATCATGTGAGTTTTGACGGCATTGGCTGTTTTTAGAAGGAAGAACGATTTGAGATCTCAATTTATTTCTGTGATTGTTGCACTTCGTATCTATTCGAACATCATTAATTCTTCAAATATCTCATTAATATCAAAACGGAAAATGATTTAAGGATTGCGACAAATGTCTGAGAAATGGTAAATTGGAATACATATAATACTGAAAGTCGATCCTACCATTATCCGACATGATTCAGTGAAATGTAATTAATAAAAAATTAAAGTCATTCATGATTCTAAATTTTAAAAGCTCTTGTGAAGTCAAATTTGCTTCTCAGATTTTATCTTCTGTGCTGAAATCGACCTCGGCATCTCAGGAGGCGAGACACTGACGGCTTTTACTAACTGTTTGAAATCGACTGGTAACAGTTCATAATGTACCTGGGTAATTTAAAATATATAAGATCCTACTTGAGATAACTATGAAATCAATGACTATTTTTTGTGTCGATGACATGACAAAATCAGGGTCTGAAGCAATCACGAGACGCCTTGTTTCTATCTTCTTATGTGCACGATGTGTGTTAATACTAATGTGCACTATTTCACTTGAAGTAGCAACTAACGTAAATTAAAAAATATGCTAAGTTCTTTGAAATTTTAGTATCCCTTACACTTCTACTGAAAGCAACCGATTCTTCCGTTGGTTGGAAAACCAGAAAATTTGCTAGTAAGTCACTTTCTCGATGTAAACATACTAAGCGGGGAGAATGTCAGTGATCTGAGAGCTTTCAGTGTTAAATTTTAGTGATTCCCCTTATTCTCATGCGTACATCAGATGACTATGATTATGTAAAACTAGGAAATTCAGCTATTTAAATTATAAAAATATTCCATTAACGATAGGACTAGCGGAAGGAATGTATGCGATTGAATCTGAAAATAATGTCCAGTTTCTGGATTCAGATTTACTAATAACTTGTGTCGTCGTAGCGGTAACGTTAGCGGCGTAAGATCTCCAGAGTTGACTTGGTTATCAAACGTGATTTTTACCTTACTTAAATCTCGACCGTAAGGATTTTTCAAATGAAACTTGAGCTTACATCATCTGTCAGCTTGTCAAAGTTTCCAGTTACTGAATGCTCAAATATTAAGTCTCAGGGTTGAATGATACTGGACGCTCAAATTTTATTCGGACATGCTCATGTTTGATGACTTTGACCAGGAAAACACATCATGTAGAGTAGCCAAGTCGGCGAGAGAGAAGTGGTGCCGTCAGCTCTTCTATCACGGCGATCTAAATTGTTTGAAAATCTGGTCCAAGGCAGAGCCAGATTAATTTCTTGCCTCAATTGGCCGTGTGTTAAGAAATAGGGGGGAGATGCGAGGCCTAACATCCGTTTAATTTCTGGGATTGTTTCGCTTGGTATCGACTTGAGCATCATTAGCGTCTGGAGCAGAACGGCGTACGTTAATGAATCGCTGTGCCGTTCATTATGCGCAGTGCGAAACCGGGTGCCATCTGGTGGCCGCTGGACGAAATGAATGAGGAAATTGTGAAGTCGTGCATCCTAACGTCCCTGACGCTCTGTAAGTCCTTCAACACAATTTTTCTGCTCGTTAATTACCCCGCTCATGGTCCTGGTCCGGGTAAAACACAGTTTATTGTTAGTCTTGACACACGGCAGTAAGCTGTGCAAGTCTTTGGTTTCTTCAGAGCAGATCAGTCTTTGTGTGATAGCTGCTACGAAAGTTAAGCTGGTTTTGGAAGAAAAAGTTTCGGGCTGAAGTATGTAATTGAAAATAAGGACAGCACAAGAGCACTCACTTTTGGAGTGTAGTAGAAGTACGATTAGCTTAAAATATTGCATCTATGTTCTGAATAATTTCTTGGTGCAGCGATTTTAAACTTGCATATATGATCACAGGACCTTTGAAGTGTTTTATTAGAATCCTGATTAAAAATAAAGACGAAAATTCTTTCCGCTCACTAGGCATCGAGCTTTGCCCAAGCATGAGTGACATGGGAGCACGATACCTCAGTTTTATGTTTTCAATCCAGCAGGGTAAAATGAAATTAAGCTTTTTTATAATGGTTTCCATCATTGAAATTTATAACTCTTCGTTAGACTGTTTATAAGTTTTTCAATGTAAAAGAGGTCTATTTCATTACATCGTTATATCTCATAGGTATTTGATCATTATTTCAACTTTGAATCAACATCATTTCGGACCGTAAAGCAAAGTTACAGCACCAATTTACAAGCAAAACCAGTTCCCAAGCCAAAATTTGAGCTGCTGAGCTGTGTCTCACCTCATCACGGCACTGCTCCAAGCATCCTTTAAAGACTATTCTTCAGCACCCGTAGATCAAAAGTGCACATTTGTGCCCCAACAAGAGCCGAAAAAGTCACCGTTATTGCGGTCGAAATGCCGAAATGCAGCGCAAATGCTGGGCTGTAAATACATGCATCGCAGGGCCTGTAATGGCGGCTTTCTCAACTGAGCTGGACCCAACAAAAACATCCGCTTTTTTTGTAGATGATCTTTCGCTGTGTTGTTCCTTTGCCAGATGCGAGGTAAAAGAAACGTAGCTTGTTACTCGGTTTTAATGTTGGCATTAAAGTCGTTTTTTTTCCTTCCTGGAAAACATCCTTTTGCATTCGCAGTGGAAAGAGTGAGACACAAACAAGTCTGTCGTGGTGCGTTGGCAAGGGTTAGCATTTCAAATTAAACTGCGACCGGGAAATGAGGTTAAATTTATCGCCATACAGGAGACAGCTTTGAGGACAGAGCCTACATGAGGTTTTAATTTTACTCACAAGACAAGACAACGAAGAAGAACGGATCTAACGACATGAGAAGCTGGCGATGTTTTTATTGGCTTTGGCTCAGCCTCCATTCGTTCGCAAGTTAAATTTGAAGATAGGCTATCATAGAACAACGATTTCACGACTTACCTTTATTTTAGACTTTCAGATGAAGTGAACAGTACACAAATGATGTTCTCAGTCTTCAAAGGGGTGGTGATTTTCCACAGTTTTTTTCCTTTTTAGGCTTGACAATTTGTTGTATTTCAATTCTCTCAAAAAATACTTAGGCGCCTAAAATCATTTTTTACTGATTTAATTCATGAGTCTAGCTTGGATTCAAAAATGAAATCGTGTTGGGAGTCGAAACTATTATCTTAATTTTGTGGCTAATCCAATTTCAATTGCTCTCCCCGTTGCAAAGCGAAATATTTGTTTAGCTTCCTGAACTTCCCGCTGAATTTACTTGAAGCGTCTTCAGGCGCCAATTTTCATTATTCAATACTACTTACGACATTAGTGAGTATCAGATATACGAAACAAATGTTTTCCACTATATTTAAGTGCTATAAAACACGAGGTAGCTCACTCGCTTTTGCGCCTGTTTTGAATGCTTGTCATGGCGTTTTGACGAATTCTCCCAATTCTTTCAACATTTTGAACTCGAAGGATTTTTTTATACAGTATACAGAAGAAAAAACACTGCCTATCGCAGCTTCGCTCTCGAGAGGAATGGGTAATTACTTCATCTCGTTAACCTATTTGTAAGCCAATTTAACATTGAATGGTCTACAACTTCGTGTATTCTTCCCGAAGAACTTTTGAAGCAAGGAACACTAATGTATCTGGGATAAGGTATATTGTAAACATCCATGGTCTCCCTACAAAGTTAAAGATTAGCATCATTTGCACGAATCTGTTTCATGTTGAATTTCTTAATTATGAAGTTTTGAACTACTCAAGTTATGATTTCATTACAGGGAATTCTTCCTGCATAAGCTTACGACTTTTCTTGGTAAATGCTCCTTGATGAACAATTTTTCTCGCTACTTTTCAAGAAAAGTAGGCAGCTGGAAATAACCTTAACTGTATGAGTTCATCGGTTTATTTTAAACGATTTTTCGCCACCACTCATATATATTCAAATATTGGTCATACTAATTGGTTTCTATAAAATTACAGTGCGATTTGAAGAAATGTTATTAAGGAATGTTGTTATTTAAAGGAATGCACCAAACAAATCCTCTGGGTAGAGCAAACTAAGGAAGAGCATAGACTGTTCATCGTAAAATAACTCCTCTACAAGCTGCATCGTTTTTTCGATATTGCACTCTAAATATAAGGTCTCATTGCGGTTCATCTTACTTATTTAAAATTAGAAAGTAAAAAAAAAATTAAATGTTTTTAAAACCAGTTAAAGAAAAACGATTCCAGACGGAGGTTGATATCAAGTTTACGTTCTGTTTGACGCGAAAGTAAAGTGGAACACTTTGGTTAATTCGTCTTATCAGATTCTGATTCTTTTCCAGTTTTTAAAGGAGTTTTTTTTACTTGAATAAAAGCAACTTCTCAACAGCATAGTAAATGTTGAAAACTGGAAAATGGGGTAGTAGAGTTCATATGGGGGAACTCTCCTACTAATTGATTTCGTATTTCATCCACTCAAGTTATGAGGCTGAAAACTCATTTGTAGGAAGATATCGCATTAATGGAACGATCTATAACGATGTTTTTTCACAAGAATATTCGAAACTAATTCAAATTCAAGCGAAGTTACTCGCACGGATGACTGTACCCGTCAAAATTTACTAAGTTATTCACTACCGAACAATATTTATGGTACTCGGATGTGCAGGTTATTTGTTTCATAAGAAACCATGATGAGATTTTTTATACGAAAATTTCATTTAAAAAATTTTTTTTTAATTTATCTGTCCCTTGAAAAATTTCTTTCTTCCCCATACGAACACTAACAAATTAAAAAGTTAATAGGAGATTGCCATCACGAAAAATATTAATTCAAACTTTAGATGTTGCTATAAGTTGCCATAAAAAATAAACATTCGTCCATGAAAAAATAAGCATTCGTTTGGAGTAAATCCGGCTTAAATCTAGAGCCGCTGAATAGAAATTATGCATTTTTCTTTTTGCAGAAAGTTGGAATTCAAAATAGATTTTTCTTTCAAACGTTTTCTAAATTTCTAGCTATTTGTTATGAATTTATTATGAGGGTAATCAAGACGAATCAACACCAACCATGATTTTTCAAATTGGCTAGCATTTTTTCAAATTAATAGTCAAATGATATTTTGACGGAACAGACAGCTTTAAAAAACAAGGCAAGTATCATTTTCAAATTACTTGGAATTACGTACTAAAATTAAAACAAAGCGTGTAGAATTATTTGCAAAATACTGGGAAAAGGTACGGAAACATATTTTCGAGCGCATGAAATTTATATTTTAATATTCATTAGGAACCTCAAAAGATCGGAGGCTAAGACGCAGTGCAAAAGTTGACTTCGACCTGCGAGTGGCAATATTGCCTTAAACGACCAAGTCACTTGTTCTAAAGAATGCATGAAGCAGACATACAGAGGACATGGAAAACATGTCCGGAACTTTGTGAGTGAAGAGTTGAAATTAACTGACAACGAGATTACTTATCCTCATTGGGGCCAATATTTTTATTAAATGTAGATTCATTGTGATCCAAGAGTTTGTTTCAGATTAGGTCACTATTATTAAAATTAGTCTGAACTTGGAGATGGAATTTTCCGTTTATTGGAATTAGACATTTTAATTTATCATCCTGTTTCTCTCGAAGTTCCAAGACCAACAGATGCTTCTAGCCCCATCAACACATGAAAATCAAATGCAAAATCAGGTTGTCCGAGATTGAGCTGGCGTGAGTTTCCTGTCAGCTTTGCAAACACAAAGAAAATTTAGTCTGCCATGCGGGGTAGCAGTGTTTGCTATTGCCAGGCCCGCATTAGTCCAATTCCGAACTGGAGTAGACAGCCCTATATCGGCCACCCGCTTTACTTTAAATTCACGACTGAAGTATTCTGAACTGAAGGCTTGTCGGATAACGGTTTAAAGATTTTCTGTAAAAAATGAGATTGCAGTTCGGGGCTCTGCGTTTTTGTAATAAATGAAGGAATTCACTATGCTGGCTCGTTGCTTTGCTCCATTCATGCGTCACCTCGGTGATGCCATCCATTGTGCATTCAACGAATGTTTAACCCCCGTAAAATATCGAAAAACCTACCTTAGGGAAGTGTTATAGGAGTAGGGATTTTCCATTTTTTACAATAATTCTGAAAGATCATTAGTATTTAAGCAGTTCATCAACAATGTCTTAAGGGAGTAATGATAAGCGTAATGATAAGAGTAATGATAAGCGTAATGATAAGAGTAATGATGAGCGTAATGATAAGCGTAATAATAAGAGTAATGCTAAGCGTAATGATAAGAGTAATGATAAGAGCTAAATTTTTAAGTTGAAGTTTCGATCTACTATTTCATGAGCTTGAAGTTGAATCCTACCCAAATCAAAACATTTTACAGAGACAGTGTTTCGTTGTAAGTGGAAGAGTGATATGATCAAACTTCATAAAAAATTACGAATGCAGGACTTCTGCCAACTCATTCATTTTCTTACATTTGTGATTGACAGAGCAATATTTATAAAATTTGACTTTTCAGTTGAAAACTTGTTCGTGAACTGGAAACGAGCAATATTTCAGAAGCCAAAGTCAATAAAACTGCACCAAACATTTGTTATCAGCATTTTCCCAAGCATCTTTTCATGTAAAAGCACCATTCAGTTCAAGACTTATGAAGACATTTTCGATTTTGTTCGGTATTAGTGGAATTGAGATCAAAAAGCATGAATACATTTCAACCTCATTTCCTCTGAAATGATTTCCATACCGAGCTCACATCAGGTCATAGTTCTCACGGTAAATGGCAGCTGCGTAAATTTGAGTTACTTGACATATTCGTGAAATATTGAGTCATTGCGTTCTTTACACACCCGTATCCATGCTCCGTATTGAGTCATCGTGTCCTTTACACAGCCGTATCCATGCTCCGTATTTTCTCCACCCTGTGAGAACTGTCGTTTAAGATATACGTTGCCGTCGATTACAGTGCTTGAAATAAATGTTTTCTTTAAATGCTTTTCATCAATAACTTGCCAACTCAACTTCTCTCTATCTCTCTTCGCTGTGTGTTTCACTCAGCACAAGGTAAAAATGTTAAGCAATTAAAGCTGCGTTTGAAGTGGAGTAATTGACACACCAGATGAGGATGAGATCATTCAGGGTCTCATTATTGATTCCATCAATACTGTAATTTTGAGTTGGAATCCGAGTCGCTTTCGCATGGACTATTTCAATGATTGAGTTGCCTCTGAACCAGGATGAAGCCTATCAGACATGCTTTCTTCACGTGTATTTTTAACCATCTGCCACAAATACCTTGCACTGAATACGCTCAAACAATTCCAGAATCAATAATGTCAATTAGATCAGTAATCGTGCGAACACAAATGAGGCTAGAACATTTTCCGCTCAACGACTGCCGTAACTATGTAGCGAGACACTTCTCGCAATGATAAATTCTTATAAATTGCAAACGTAAAATGAAATTATTTCACACCGTTATGCAGCGACGAAAATAAAGTTATGTCACTATATGAGACACCGACAAAAAATGAAGTCAATTCAAAGCACGAAGCCGTGACGAAGACGAAAAAAGGTACGAAGCAGTCTCAAAAATATAGATAAATCCCACATCAGTAAAAATGAATTTAATTCACACGATAAAGCAACAACAGAAAAGAATGCCAATTTTATCATGGTGCATTAGTGGCAGAGTAAATTCACAGGATGAAGCTACAAAAAAGTTAATTCAAGACACGTCCCATTGACGAACGTAAATTCGTAGTACAGTACCAAAAATAAAGTTAACTCACTCAATTACAAAAATAAACTTAGCTCACGCCCCGATGCAGCAGGGCGCTAAACTCACTTTGGCGGGGTAGAGAACGTTGAGTGTGTGGCGCAGCTCGACAGGCACCTCAGACTCCACACGACACACGTACTGGCCAGCATCGGTCTTGCGCACGCGCGACAGGATGAAATGTTGGCCTTGCTTGCGCAGTCGAGGGATGCCCAGTACCTGGGAGTTGTTGCAACATCTCAGTTCGCATTCGTAAAGAAATTGTAATCATTGTTTCGAATTGAATCGTTTTGAAGAGAGTCGATTGGTTGAACATTTGTCATACTTCAATGACTCAGTGACATTCCTCAAATAATTGCTTGGTTCTAAAACTTGTTAAAGTTTTTCGATGAAATTTTACATTTCTGCCGAAACTCAGCTTTTCTCTACTACACCTGACTTTGGAGGCTCCGACACCACTTCGATGCTAGGAAGAACAAAATTGGACAAAACACTATATAAAGACCAACAATATTTTGGCAGAATAAAAATCTTATTCACTAGAACAGAACATGTGGACTAAACACGCTGAAACCCAACATGAAAATCAAACTCTTCGAAAAATGAAATATAGACCGATTGACCTGATGGAGAACTTCAAGGACCAATCACACTGAAAAGACATAACGACTAAGCACTCTGGAACCGAATGTGTGGGCCGATCAGGTAGAAGCATATTTTCTTTTAACACGCAGCAATTTCAGATCATTCAAAAATACTCGTACTGTACCAGAACATACATCGAATTACCCACACTTGCACAGAGTATAATCTCCAATTTCACTTAAACAGGATACATAGACTGAACACTCTTGAAACAATATATATAAGGATCACTCACCCCAGAACAGACAATTAGGACTAACGACTCTGAGACACAAAGTAAGAATTCAGGACTAAAGGCTCTGAAACATAAAGTAAGAACTCAGAACCAACGACTCTGAGACACACAGTAAGAACTCACCACTTTGTCGCCTGCAAAGTACAGCCGCTCCGGGTCCTGTGGGGTGGTCGGGACGTACTGGAAGGTCATCATGTTGTCACCTGCAGTTGTGCAAGAAAATAATAATTAATTTTTACCATTGCTTTCACTAAGTAATGGTGAAAACTTTCAGTAGATGTGGAACTTATTCGGTGTGACACAAAGAACATATGAAAAATTTGCAATAGGTATGAAGCATGTTTTTTTCGAGACTCAACTAACATTCTGAAAGTTTGTAATAGATATGATATAAACCATGTTTGTCTTGACTCGAAGAACATTTAAAAAACATGCTATAGATGAAAAATATGTTTTCTTCAAGACTCAAAGAACTATGTGAAAATTTGCAATTGATAAGAAGTCCAGTGTGATTTTTAAATACGGGACCCGCAAAAATCTTTAATTATTTTGATACAATGAACAAATTTTTGAAAACAAAACGGCAGTAGAATTCTGAGATATATTTCTTTTGTTTGGTATAATTTTTAAGATGACATTCTTCACATGGCGGGGCAAGCAAAATCGGGCGTGTGTTTGCATGCTTCTCATTGCAGCACTGGTGAGGGTGGGACCGATCAATCTTATTTCTGAGATGATGACTAGGACAATGCTCCTTCCTTTAGAGAAGTATACAACGCTTATGAAAGCTAATTGTTCCTTCGTCCAGTTCGTCGTCTTGGTAGCAGTTTCAAAGCAAGATAAAGTTTACTCTGTCCTCTGATTCTTATTTTGACTGTTGTATCATAAATACGTAGGTACCAAATAAAAGATATAAATCTCAGGATTCTACCGCAGTTTTATTTTCAAAAATCCGTTCATTGTATCAAAAGTAATTGAAGGTTTTTTCAGGTCCCGTTTTAACAAACTCTGTTCTTTGCGGCACGAAGAACATTATAAAACTTTGTAAAGGGAAAGAAGCATAATTTTTTCGAAACCCTAAGAACATCCTACAAATTTGTAAATTTGAATCATGTTTTTCGAGCACAAAGAGCATTCTAGATATCTGATGCAAATTTCAAGCATGTTTACAGCGTTAGAAAGAATTCTAGCGTCTTGTAATTATTGCTTCATAAAAAAGGGTCACACGTATATGCTCATATTATAGGCTTAATTTCCGATGCATTACTGATATGTCGCGTACAGTTACGGGGAACAAATGAGCGTCATGGAATCAAGAGAAAAAGAAAAGCGAACTGTGAATTTATCAATTGAGTTTGACTCCTGAGAGAGTTCACAATTATTCCATTAATAGTTCAGTCGACGTTGTCTTTATTGAGTTAGATCGATTCACTCCGCTAATTATCGTTCGTCACACGATTCTAGTCATCGTAAAATAGGCGATAAAACCTTTGATCTGAGGCCCAGCCAACAATCATTTCAGGCCCAACGGATATTCCTTGACGACCCAACCCACATTTCTATGAGCCAAGCCAATATTTTTCTGAAGCTCAGCCAACACTTTTTGAGGCCCAGCCAACATTCTTTTGTGATCCAATCGGCATTCCTTTGAGATATAGTCGCCACTTCTTAGGACCTAGACAAAATTCCTTTGAGGCCCAGCCAACATTCCTCTTAAGCCCACACAATATTCCTTTGAGGCCCAACCAACGTTCCTCTTAGACCCACACAATATTCCTTTGACGCCCAGCCAACATTCTTCTTAAACCCACACAATATTCCTTTGAGGCCCAGCCAACATTCCTTTCAAACCCAGTCAACATCACTTGAGGCCCAGACAACATTCCTCCAAGGCCCAGCCATCATTCCTCCAAGGCCCAG
>JACJUY010001829.1:48794-71958 GCA_014220935.1 Platorchestia sp. MABIK | reverse complement strand
CCATCATTCCCGCAAGGCCCAGCCCTCATTCCCGCAAGGCCCAGCCCTCATTCCTCAAGGCCCAGCCATCATTCCTCCAAGTCCAGTCATCATTCCCGCAAGGCCCAGCCATCATTCCCGCAAGGCCCAGCCATCATTCCTCAAGGCCCAGCCATCATTCCTCCAAGTCCAGTCATCATTCCCGCAAGGCCGAGTCCGCCCAACACCTTCAGATGTAACTTGAAGAAAATGGCCTCTTCTGGCGGACCCCCAGGCCGCAACCCTACGGAACTCCAGGCAACAAATCTACATACACTTCACAATCCGAAAGAACAACAAAGACTTCGTGAGAAGATGTGATTTCAGGGATGTTCTTTATGTAAGAGGCTTAGAAAAATCTACAAATGCTACACAGAAAAACGGCCAAGCTCGTCTTTCCAACGAAACTTAGACTTCTGAACACAAAGCTTTCTTCTGCTTCCTAGAGGCAAGAACAACATTATGGGCGAAAAATTTCCTTCAACGGCTTTTATCGCGGCGTAAATTGCTTGCGCAGCCGTTAAGAATGAGATGCTTTTAAACGTTGGTTACAAATAGCGGGGAAATTTCATATCTCAATTGCACATGTACGTTTTATAAGTTGAATACAACACCTATAGAAATGATGAATTCCGTAAATTGTTTTTACACTCTAAAACAAACCTAATGACGAAATTTTTAGTTTGAAGAGAACAGAACCTTCATTAGCAGACTAGACAAATTACGAACAATAAATCAGAGACATTCCGCTACCGGAGAAACAGACAAAATCAACGGCAAAATTGTCTAGAGTTACGGGCATGATACGACATCATGGCTCGAAAATCTTTTCGGGCGCACAGGTTGCCATTGTCTTATGCAACAAAGGCCAAGTCATACGATATTGTTCATTCATTCACCTCTGTCGGGCGTCTTTAACACACGACTTCCCTTGTCTTTACGAGACCACCATGCAGCATTTTTGCCCCCCGTGAAGCCAGTCAGGTGTCTTGATCGTAAGCTTTGGTGTTGTTTGAAGAAGCATTTCTCCACTTACCAATATCCCTCACTTCGCATGGAAAAGTGATGTCTTCTCCGCGCTCTACGGAGAACACTTGGGACTTCGATAAAAACTTGAGTCGCGAGTTGCTTTGTTTTCCCGCCAGTGGATAGTCGAGGAAGCCTTCATTGCCGTGTGCGGAAGCCAGAGCTGTTGAGAACAGAAACAAATAAGATTACGCTCGAATTCCGTGCTCTGGCTTACCAGTTAACATCCAACATTCAATGGGAGTTGAAAACGTTCTACATGCTGCGAAAGGAGACAATTACATTGATGTAGAGATGGAAGACAATTCCCTATAACGTAATTGGCCTTAAACACTAACCAAGTACAATTATTGTACATTTATGCTTTTAGCACTATTACTATTTATTTGTTCATTTGCATATATACAGTATGTAGGTTTAAATGAATGTAAATGTAGTATGCTGATGAATTTGTCCAGCAATTTTCAACAATTCAACACAATTTTTTGATTGCATCAATTTTCACATACCAATTAAAAACAACTCGTGCCGAGAAAAAAGAGGTCCGTTCGGGCTGATAGTCAACAGCAACGCATTTGAATGAATGATATGTTTCACAGTAACCCGTAATAGCATTGGCGCAAACATAAAAGATCTAAATGAAGTTTTACGCGATTTTCTCTACCCATGGGTTTAATGTCACCCGAACACAATTCCTACTATGATAATTCGAATTCCAACGAAAAAATTCTGCTAAGCTAAGAGGTTATGAAATAGTATTCATTTTAATGACTTGACTTAGGTACTCGGCTTACATCATAAAAATGATAAATTTTAGGGTTAGTGCTAGTCGTCGATCAGCCGCACACAAGCGCAATGCCACTCGTGAGCTATAAGGTGGCTTAAAATACCGCAAGTCTTAGGAGCACCTAGCGAAATTAAAAACGAACTCAGGTGTGCTTGCAGGGACTCAAAGACGGAGACAGGGAGCAGGTCATTCGATGCCTTACTTGAAAGCTTCATATATGAAAAAGTGTTCAGCATTACTGGCCTTCAGAACGTTCCTCATGTTCGTGAACAAAGGCGAACATTCATTTGATGGGCTTGATAATATGTAATTATTTCTGAGACAGTTTGAATCCTTGCAGGTTTTTTCGAAAAGTTTTACGGCGTATGACTCCATAATGAAAAGCTGTATAAAACAGGTTCATAGATAAAATAAGTCTAGAAGAGTAAATACAAAAGATCATTTATAAGTTAAATACGTCATTCAAAGAACCATGAATTTAAACTGACCCTAAATTTAGATGTTATGTTTCACATGAAAGTCTACATAAATATGACTAACTTAAATTTTGTATTTTTCAAGAGCTTGCGGCATTCAATCTCAATGTTGTTCTTTTTTCTAGGTTCTATTATCGTATCATTCCAAAGACTCATTTAATCATCAATATTCTTTATTGATCTGTTGATATATAGAAAACATTTTAATGAGATTAAGGTACTGCAGAATAAAGTTTGTCTTTTTCAGTTTCATTTTAGTGCGCGCATTTGAACAGATTTACAGATGATCGAGCACTTTTTCTTAAACCTACACTCTTTCCTCCCTGCTTACTTTGCCTTGACTCGTTGACCCTGTAGTTTAATTTCCTCCAATATTTTTAGCCAATCATCATTTGAAAGGAGCAATGTAAAACGATTTTAATGTTTTTTTTCTAAATTCACGAATACCAAGTGCTGTTCTGAAGTTAAGGCATGAACTTATAAATGAAACTGAAATGGTGAGCGTTATTATTCATCGTTTCCACCTACCTTGGTACCTGTGCGTGATTGTTTTCTGACTTCAAGGACCTTGGGTAAGAGCCTAAAATGGGCCACTCACGTTGCTCCCGTAGCCAGATTTTATTTTACTCAATCATAAAAGTTTCATGTTGATTGGCAGCAATATGTGAACTCACGAATATTATTGGTACTAAGTGAAAAGGAAAAATTCGTATTGAATCAATGCATAATTAGTCCTGCGCATGCTCAGAACGTCGACTGTGCGGCAATTGCTCACAATAACTCTACGTCAACTCTTCTCAAACTGGTGCTTATAGATTGCTCTTATCATTCCATGGATGTTAATTAACCAGCAGTTTATTTTCCTCGACACTGATGGGAATCCGGTTGATAGTAGTTATATATGCGAAGAAGAAGTATATTCCCGACCATAAAACTCGCGAAGTCACAGGCCTCGTACATATATATTAATTTTTCAGCTCAAAAAGTGGTAGAATTTTGAGTGGTTATTTTTTGAAAACAACCCATGAAAGAGTTTTGAGGTCTCTAGAATTACTCGTAATAATATCCAGCGGCGGAACTTCAAAGTGCTTCGGCCTTTAATACTCTCCTTCCTCTGCTATTTTTGCTTTCATCTTTTTAAGCGAAGCACAAAGTATTAAAAGTCGGAAATCCGGAGCGGGAGCGTCTTTCTACTTCGTCCGAGATTTTCAGAGTTGTTCCTGAGAGAACTTGGTTTTTCGAAAAAGAATACAAACGCAAAACGTTCTTGCCCATCACCAGCGAATAGAATGAAATTTTGCTGAGAACAGAAAAATCTGATTCACCGTTTAATGCTTCGATTTGTAGACATTAGATTTCATGATCATTCGGAGACAAAATGCTGCACACGAAAGACCGAGTTGAAAAATTGTTATTTTTCATCTCATTCGAAATAAATACCACGGATATTTTAGTTTTAGTGTTTTTAGATGGTAACTTCATAAGTTTCAGAGTTGCTCATCGTGTTATTCGAATGAACCAAGTTTTTAAATAAATCATGAAATCGGTATTCTCAAAAAATGGATTAATTTTTTGAAACACTCGCATGACGCTATAATCATCATTCTGGATCCACTGTGTTGCAATATTCCGACTTCATTTTCATGTCAAATCACACGATGACACAAATATCACAATGATGATGTTTGGTCGAACATCAATCTCATATTCAGAGGTGAAGCCAATAGTCCAATCCGCACTCACACGTCGGCATTTCAGATAGTGACGCTCGGAGACGGGAGTTCAAATAGTGTCGTTCAGAAATGGGAGCTCAAATAGTGACGCTCATAGATGGAAGTTCAAATGGTGACGCTCATTGATGGGAGTTCAAATGGTGACGCTCACTAATGGAAGTTCAAATAGTGAAGTTCAGAGAAGGGAGTTCAAATAGTGACACTCGTAGACAGGAGTTCAAATAGTGAAGTTCAGAGATGGGAGTTCAAATAGTGACACTCAGATACGGGAGTTCAAATGGTGAAGTTCAGAGATGGGAGTTCAAATAGTGACACTCAAAGACGGGAGTGCAAATAGTGAAGTTCAGAGATGGGAGCTCAAATACCGACGCTCAGATAGAGATGATAGCTCATGCCT
Organism: Platorchestia sp. MABIK; assembly: GCA_014220935.1. Taxonomy (NCBI): domain Eukaryota; kingdom Metazoa; phylum Arthropoda; class Malacostraca; order Amphipoda; family Talitridae; genus Platorchestia; species Platorchestia sp. MABIK. The sequence goes on along the minus strand of JACJUY010001829.1, from coordinate 67,521 downwards.
TTAGCAACGGGAGTTGAAATAGTGATCATCAGAGACGAAATTTCAAACAGTGACGCTCAGAGATGGGATTTTATAAAGTGATGCTCAGAGATGAAGTCAGCATCCGCTGTGTTGCAGTGGTTGGCAGTGAACGTAAATTTGCGATGAGTCATTAGAATGTTTGAGGCTATACAATGCTATCTTTAAGCTTACCGCCACATGCTCACTTGTGCCGAATGGCAAAATTTAAAAACCTACGTTTTCATTGCAGTTCATCAGTTGTTAAATAAAACTTTTACCTTAACAGTTGAGTTAGTTTTCAAATGATACTGAGGAAAACAATCAATAAAAAACAATCAATTGTACTTTCCAGTGTAAAATTAGGCACTTAGCATGTCAAGCATTTTATTTTGGAGATAAATATTTGTGATGCCGTTGCTGTGTGCCATGAACATGCTTGGCAAACCTGTTGATGACATTTCTTTCGATCATGTTACAATTCATTGCATTTGATGTTTATGCTGTCGTCTTTTTGTGTAATTCTGAGGTGAAATTATAAATTGTACGTTTATTGGGAACTCTTATGTGTGAAGAGTTTGCAACTTTCATCTGTAAATTGCCACTGGAAAAAGTTAGAGGCATCGGCTTCCTGAAAGCTACGCATGCGATTGAATCAATTGCAAATACAGTAGAGTGTTTGATCATGTACGAACATCATTTGTACGAAATAATCTAAAACTGTTATAAGTGTTAAGCACCGTGGCCTGAGGCTAGGTCTCCTATGGCCACAATAACAATTTCATTAGTTGTTTATCAGCAAGCACTCATGTGTCTGAACTTAAATCGCTAAATGTTAGCTCTGGATTATTTTCGAATGGATCTTCTTTTATAACAGATCATAAATGTTCCACACTCAAGGACTCAGTTCTACCCATGGAAATTTAAATCACCCATTGTTCAAAACACAGCCTGGTGCTCTGCATTTGTACATTTGCATTAGTCAGCGCTTGTTTGCTACACATTCTTGTGACATCTTATTTGTTAGATGTTATTTCGTGCATATACAATTTTCTCAGAAACTAACTTAGCAACATATACATAACTGCCGTTTTAAAGTAACGTGTGTGTGTAATACCTAATACCTGAAATTATCGAGTTTTTGGTTTTACTAACAAGCGGTAACATTTACCTGGAGCACGACACTGGGTGCTTCGGATTTTGTCTGGTTCAATTCGTTTCTAAGTTACGTTTTGATAGAGTAATAGTGCGCACGAGCTGAAAAAAATCGTGATTAATTGAGCATGTTCGGGCGATATCACTTTGCATGCAGTGTGGAGTATGATACTGATAGATAAGACTGAAAATGGCGATTTTTCTGGTATTTCCTGAATTTTTTCTTATTTACTTCTTGCAATTGTCCCAAGTGTGGATTCTTTTGCTCTATTAGTGATACAAATAATAATGAACATTTCAAAGATATTTGAAGGGACGAAGATTTCTGATGAATTCTATAATCATGGTGTCTAAGCTGATCTTACCTTCTTATTGTATGAAAAATAGTTTCACACGATAGACTTTCATACTTTCACTTGAAGATTATAATGTTATAGAAAAGCAAAACCAATACATGGGAAAAGTTTTAAACACCTCCGTGACAGCTCCATCGTAACTAAGCGTTTCACATAACTTCTTAGAAGTTTTTATTTTAACCGCGGAAATTCACATGATCCCTTCAGCAATCTCTTGAGAAAACTTTCCATGTGGACACCTGGAAAAACTATACCAAACGAGTAACATATTTTTTGTTCGCCGAAGTAACGAGCTGTTTTTCGAAGCAAAAGGCTATCACTTCACGGCCCAGAGAGCGTGAAGTGGACATTAGAAGTTTCCTGGTTTGCTATGAAATAGTTACCCTCGCCGTCTCTTGTTCTGACACTCGACAAACTATGGCCTCGCTGCCGGAGTTAAGATGCCTGTCTCTCGAGGGCCCTTGCCCTCTTCGCTCGCTCGCGGACTTGAGGGCGTTTCACTCGAAATACTAACCAGTCGTGAGTTTTGTGGCCGACATTGCGTTATCAGAGGACGAGGCGAGCGGCAACTCCAGAGAATTCTAGCGTGTTGTAGACCTTTCATCATGGTGTACATTGTATAGGAGTTTCACCCAGTCTTTTCTTCAGATATTGAGCTGTTTATATTGCGTTATCATTTTCTTCTGATATTTTTGCCGTGGCAAGCAGCAATTTCAGAGAATTCTCAGGTTTTTGAACCTTTCATTATGGTGTACATTGTATACAATTTCCACAGAATCAAACCCTTTTCTTCTGACGTTAAGCTGCTTTAGTGATGTTTGAAAAGATGTATTATTTGAATAACATTATCATGAATTAATTTCAGGATGTTATGCACATCTAGGGAGAGAAGTAGGGAGAGAATACGTACACACTTTCGCGAAGTAGTAGAAAATGGGTAAGGATTGACAAGGAGAGTAAAGGTACGGCCGGTTTACAGCAACTCAGCAATTATACAATCTTCTGGCAGAAGTTCTCTTTTGTTTCCCAATCCAAGGAAAATGAATTGCTTAGAAGTGAACTTCCGTTCGAATCTCTTAGATATATATGACCAACACTTGTGCATTTTTTTCTGAGTTAAATTAACAATTATTTCAATTTCCATAAAACTTATCTACAGGTTGTGAAAATAGATAGCGATTTACAATAAAATAATTCGTGTTCGATAAGTTTCTCTCCAGGTATGAAGTATGGCTGTAAAAGAACGAATATGAAGGCGAAAACAAAAACTTCCCTTATCCTACAAAGCCAAATCTTGTTCCGCGCCAAGTGTAAAGAGCAGCAGAATATCCTGAGATTTTCTCTCCTGCCAGAGAGCGTCGGCATAAATAAAGGGTCCCATAGAATTACTACAGGCTAAGTAATCGACTAGGCCATTATTTTAGGGTCATTGCTACGACAAGAGTCCCGGGGCAATACGGGCACGAGATTCTCTTGTATTACGAAACTGCGGCCAGCAGAGTTGCTTCTGAGACACTGAGTCCGCGTATGTGCTTGCTGGGCAGTTGCGTTTGGTAACTGCGTTTCCGAATACTTAATAATCGAATCTAATTTTAGCGTGATTTATCAATTTTTTGCGTCACCTAATGAGTGAAAGATTCATTCAGGGCTTCTTAACTGGATATCCTGAAGAGTTGCCGAAAAGTTTCGCAGGGTTTGAGCTGTATCATATAATAATGGAGGAGCAAATTTATGTTAGTATTTTACAATAATTTTTCTTCTGTACAGCATCTCATTTTTGTTCCATACCGACTAACAAAATCTAGTCGTATTTTTACTGCAAATTGTTTTCTCTCACGTTAATAAGCAGGCCTATTAAAAGCTGTCCATTGTGATAACATCCACAATTTCAGACACTTGAGTACAACATCACATATGAGAAAATAGGTTTTCAACAGAATCCTGCTCAGTTATTTCCCCAGATAGAAAAGTCTGTTTAGAAGAACCAGACTTTGTTGTGAAATACCATTTCTAACAAAAAGAGGTGATGCATGTAATTTTTATACAGTATCATGACAGATCAGAAGCAATATTTTTTACGAAGAAATGATGCTGTATAAAATGACTAAACTGCGGGAATCAAAGAAGAAAAACTATAACTGAGGCACTCGTGGTTCTTCAAAATACAACGTGAAAAAGTTTGCAACTTGAGAAGTACAGATTGGGAGTGCAATTTTAGGTACGAAAAGAGAACACAATGGAAAAGAGAACACAATGTTCAAATAGTCAATCAGGACTTTCATTTAGAATTGGCTCTAGAAAATTGGTCATTTCAAAAATCACAAGCCATTCATACATCAATGAGGAAACCTAGAGTCAAATATTTTCAAGAACCGATTTAAGGTAAGGAAGTTAAGAACTTCTCAACCACAACTCTAACAAAGTATTTTACTGCCTAACTACTTCTTTCTTATTATAGTTTTGAGGCCTGAATTTTGCATTGAATTTCGAACTCCTCTACGCGTAAAATGTTTTGGCAGTTGATGCCTACTTTGGTTCTGCCACATTAAGTCTAGTCAACACATGTCCTTTCTCCACAGGAGCTTTGTGCTGTGTTTTAAACATGGGCTTAAAAACATGGATGGAAATCACAACGACTCCTCAATTAAGGCTTTGTAAAAGCCGCCAAATATCTTCTTAAGGGAAGTTATTCGAACCCTCATCATCGGAAGGGGATGATTAGCCTTCAAATTGAAGGCCACCAAAAATCCCACGCCTTCCAAGTCTTCCCATAATAATCCGATTATTTGGAAACTTTCCTTTCTAAAGTTTTTCCACGAGAATTTAATTAGAAAATACGAGACAGAAGAACATTTGGTTTTGGATGGTTGGGTCCGTAGCACGTCCGGCGCTGCAGGTTTGGAGGCAAGCGTTTCTTTTTCGCTGATGTCCGGAAATGAATCTGCTGAATCTGTTCTACTTTCAAGAGGAAATTATTTGTAATATTCCATTCGATTAAAAATAACGGTAAATTTATGGAACGAGTATGAGAAATTTAGGTAGGATGTTCTCAATCCTTTGAATAATGAAATCCTGGGACGAAGCTTTACCAGTTCATTTCGAAAATAGTTGTCGCTTCATACTTTCAGTTATGTTTAAGCGAAACCGGAGAAAAGTTCTAAGTCCGATGTCCCGATGTTTGGTAAAATAGATTAACAAAATTTAAATGAGTTTAGGTTTATTTTCAGAAATACATGCTGCTAATCAAATAATTCTAATGGAATTTTCAAGTTTCGAGAACTGGAGTCTCCTACCATTTATTTCTTTGTCATACGTTTTGAAAACATCAAATTTGAGCTACAGAGACGTTAATTTGAGGACAGGTCTCATATCGAATTTCATTATCTGCCATGAAGCCCAAATTTCCAAGTAATACATCAAGGGATGTTTTTTTAACAGAACTTTTCTCACTGGACCTAAAGCCAAACCCAACCGTATTGGAAACGTCGTTTAGCAGTAATAGAATTGTAGAAAGGTATTTTACCCAAATTATAGACATTTTACTCAACATTTATTTTTGCTTCTAACTCATGTTTCGAAAACGGTCATTTGTATGCTCAAAATCAAGTATTAGGCATGGCTTTGAATAATTATGTCAGAAATAAATTATGACAATATTGATATTACGCTCCTATAAATGCACAGTATGTACCATGAATTATTGTAATATGTACAGTACATGGAATGATACAGTAAATTAGGTTCCGCTGCAGTTAAGAGAGTAATAAAACTGCAACCATGCATTTGATAAATAGTACAAAAATTGTTTCAATAAACTAGGTTTGACATCAGAATCGTATAAATAATATCATTATAATATGATTGTATTATTCGTTTTTTTCATTGTATTATAGTCTTGCTAATGTCGTAGCTTTACATGCGTGACATACTTTCAACATTATGTGACAACCCTCGTAGCCCCACGTCCCCAGCTTGTAACATTACCTTCACAATGCTTTATTCCGGCCATGGGATTAGCACACATCCGTAATGAATATTTCGGGCAAAATATAATTCCTCCTAATGAAAACAACTTTTTCGCCGAACTTGTAACCAATATATTTGTGCTTTTTCAATCGGTTGTTTTTCGCGAGTGGAAGGTCAGGCTTTCCACCTGTGATATTATTTGTATTTTGGTTGTATTTTGGAAGACAATAAAATTATGACATTGCTCTGCATGACCTTAGCTACCACCAGTCCTTGGGAGTGAGAGTTTATTGTGGGTCTGCTCGGAGGGGGAACAATTCTGAAATATTTAGTTTCGATTATTTCAGTATGAGATTCTAAGGGTTTTTAGTTAAAATGTAGCATAAAAATTTTGATGTGAGTTATTTGTGGCATCTAAATTAAGGTTTTATCGACTCAATGATGTGGATAAAACGTTTTGGAATTGCGGCATTTTTTTACCCAAAGGCATGAGCTGGTATGTTTTTTGATACATTTCGTCAAGTTTATATTGTGAGCTCCGGTAGTTCAGAATGTGTTTACCTGTGGGTGTGTTCCGTTGACTGCATCGTCGAATGAAGTTTTATTTTCATTAATTGACTGTTGTTTACATTATGACATTTATCATTGAAAGCCTGGAGCCGATGCATTGATTTGCACTAGTCCATGCGACATCAATCTTGTTCAGTGGGTGGCTGTTTGGAGAAATAATTCCTTTCTTTCTCGTCTGGTAGCAAAGCACATAAGTTTCGTGGTTCCTATTCGTGAATTTGGCTGCGTTAAAGGATAATAATTTCAGGGAACTTGTTCATGCAATGAACTCAGCAAATTCACTTTTCTTGGTACTGAGATGAACAACTATTCTTAGTCAGGGTGACAAAAAAAGTACTATCACATGTATCCATGTTATAACGACGCTGGTTTGTTATTCTACTATTATTCTATTAGCACGAAGTGAACTGAAACTCAACTCACCCAGCAATTCTTTTTAGAAAATTTTCGATTAATTTCAGATGAAAAAATTGGATAAATGGATGTGAAGTATGGAGAGTATCTGCAGTAGAAGCCATAAGACTTGTGTCGACATTAGGCTCGTCGTGAGATGAGTTGAGCAAAAGACTAGTTGGTCGTGAAACTTGTGTCCCAGCTGTTTATTCTTTCGTAATCGAACTTTTTATTGCAGCGAAGTCATAGTACATCCTCTAGCTCGTGTTTTAAAAAAGAGCTTCCATTATAAACGTCCTTCAAAGCGGGGATCTCGATCGTCCATTTAAAGTTTCTCTTCGTGGACGCATGTCACAAGAGACTCATAGAATATTCATGATGGCTTTATAGCGAACATGACTTAATTTATGCCTAGTTCTTGAGTCGAAGCCACCATTAATTGCAACAACACGATATTAAATGCAAATGTCGTCGGCTGAATCGCTCCTCTCTTCAGCTCATTAGCTGCGTTGCTCATGATTTGCGTGGTGACGACACAGCCTGCATTCGAGTGCTGTCTCATCGACGAGTGTGATCAAGAAATGAGGCCAATAATTTTATTGTGGGCTTCCTAATTACAAATCATAACAGGTAAATTCTGCTCGTGGGTCTGAGCTAATATTTTCAGTCAAAAATGCATGGGCAAATTGACTCTAGAAGAAAACAAAAATTATCCCACATCGCGAGTAATCCGACCTTTTTTGACCAGTTTTAACCATCATAGCATTTCTGAATGGCTAGATATTTTTGGGATGCTGCCTCAGGAAAAATGGATGATATACTCGCCTCTCATTCAGTTAATATGCGTTCTGTAACGTACGAATGCCCTACTTTATGATGTAGGTTTGGCTGGAAGTTCCACATGATGTTGCCACAAAAATATAGCTGTTGCCAATAGCCAAGTGCGTTTCTTAAAAATTTGTAATCATTTTGCTAATTATTTGTGTCCGATATTTTGCGACACCAAATACCGTCATTAATTTTTCTTCATCCTAAATGTTTAGGTCAAAAGTCAGTTGTCATAGTAGTTATAAGAAATGTTTTTGTGGAAGCTATTCGCGTCTACGTAAAATGTACAAACTTAAATTGGAACAGGAACAAATTTATTTCAACAGAGCGCAGCTATGTTCTATATCAATCCTTTTTTAACATAGCACTCTGCAGCCAAGACTCAAGTTTTCAAATCTCAATGACATTTTTGAGCCGCTATTTTTACATCATAAAGTATTTTTTTTGCCTTTCTAGTTCCAACTGATTGTTACATGTCCTAATCGTAATCTGTCAATCCTTAAAACAAGTTCACTGGCCTTTTGGAATTCTCGGAATTACTTTGAGACTTCAAGTGGAGTATGCCAGCCTTGAAGAAAATTTGAGTATGAAGTGCTGAGGAACTTGGTAATGACATTTTCATGGTGATATTTATAATGATTGCCATTTGTGTAAAATACCATGGCAGTGTAAATTTTAAGAGCATAAATTAATCGTAGTGTCGTTGAAATTTTCTTAGTTGAAATTTTCTTCTTTAAATCTGGAGAGTCATGCAGCTTTTCATGTTCGTAGTATTTTTTAAGCGATAGTCTACAAAATTATTTCTTGCGATACAAGTTTTTGAATTGGAATGTAGTTGAGGTAGAATATTTTTTTCACACTTTTCAAAAGTTATCGAACGATAAATGGATTGAAAAATTGATGAAATGTATTATTTAATTGTTCGAGATGTTTTTCAATTGTTATTGGCAATTTCTGTTCCTCCGTTGGAAAATTTACCTGGTTTTCGTTGCTGAAATGGGCCATCAGCAATTCAGCATTGCAAGTAATGCAATCTCGCCTAAAATTTTCATTGCTTTCAACTGAACCGACCTGTACAGCAATGAATTTGTTTCCATTAACACCCAAATAATAGACACGAAATGCGTAATGGTTCCTTTTAAGTAAATGTTAACATATGCGCAATTAGAGCGCAATGATGCCATTTCTTACAAACTTTCGCGTAAAAGAGACGCTATTAAACCTCAACTCAAAGCCACCCTCTTGCAAGCCGAGCACTAGGCCCATAAAAAAAATATGGCTTCGTTTCTATTGAGTCGCCTTTTCACTGCGGCGTGAGCTTGTACACAGAGAAAGTGCATGGAGTTTTTTTTAGCGCGGAAGCTCCCCTTCTCGAGGCATCAATTTCAATCTGTAGGTGCGCTAATCCTCGGCCTTAGGAGGAGGTCTTATTGGACGCACCAGAAAGCCAAACTCGAGCTTTTTGTGGCACTGACGAGCTCCGGCTCGTTTGAGAGGAGAGGGGTGAGCTGGAGGGGGCTTTAGATTTTGTGCCAAGCGGAGGGTCTTTAATCGACCTTCATTGTGTCCGAAAACTAACAATAGACGCCTTTTTCTTTTTTCTTTCTCTATTTCTCATATTCTTCGTTGCGCTCTTTCTCTCACTCTCTTTCCTAAAGCTCGGTAATGAAGAAGTCTTCCTCGCTCTTGGGTTTCTTATGTTCTTTGCAGTTCTACCTGCGTTAATTGTTGCAAGAGACATGAAATTCTAATGGGAGCAGACGTATTTATAAATAACGTATTTCTACGTAATGCTCCTCAGACGAAACTATTAAGATACTTAGGAGCCTATTTTAACTCCATTTATTACTTGTTAATTGTAGCGCAGATCTGCCATGTTTAATTTTATAGGGAGAGCTTAGCCTACTGCAGGATGAATCGTATTTTCAGAATGATTGAATTAATATTTAGCTCAAAAACCTTGCCTTTCGATGTTTTATTTGTCTCCGCTTTCTGTCCTCTCATCGTTGAGAAAGAATTCATTCTAAGACAATGCTGTTACTTACTAAATAAAGCTAATATTTGTTGTGTAATTTTTTCAGGTTTATCAGCTACAAAACATTTTAACATGAGCTCAGAAATATCGAACATTCACGGGATTTGGTCCAAGAATTTGAACAGCCGTGTAAAAATTATGAATTTAATACATCTGCAGAGATTGGTGAAATTGCTTTTCAATGGTTGATGAAAATAACATCTGTGTCTTTTAGAAATTCTGAGATTATTTCTGAATGACGCGCACTTTGAATTAAACTCACGGTAGAATGTTTGTGGTAGCTCACAACGGCTTTTTGCATTTACCTAAATAGTTCTATCTTGTTATCATGATATACTTTGTGTTACTCACGCAGACAGTTATTTCTTGCTTAAAGTGAAAGATCTACATGACTTTCCACAGGATTTTTGCAACTTCTCCTCTTAATTCTACAAAAATAATGAAAAGGTTTTTTCCGAATTGGCTCAAGAAATTTCAAAGACTCATCAATATTATTTTCTCCAACCTAGCTGATATTATCAGTTGTGTTAAAAAAATTTAAAATTTCCAAAAGCATCCTTAAATCCGTATTCAGAATGACATCGAACTACATCGATTTGCGGTTACATTCAGCATTTGCTCTCGGCGTTCACTACTTAACGAAAACATTAAATCACAGTCAATCAACTTATTTTATATTTAGTCTTGGACAAGCGTTGCCAACAAGAAAAATGACATAGTTCACATTGAAGCTCTAAGCTATTTCGAGTGTTGCAAATTTGCATTTTGATTGAGAAAACTTGTCAGAATTTGCATATTTGAGCTATCTTAGATAATCCATAGTCTTGTTAATTTCCCATGTGTTTGTTTGCTTCTTGCTGGTTGCTCTGCCTTTGTTGCTGCTGAGTCATGTGAGACTTAATTGTTGTTGATGATCACTCACTCTCAGGAAAAAATGTACTCCCTCAAGCTTGCGAATGGAAATCTATGTCACTGCAAATCGCCAAGATTATAATGTAATCATCTAACAGTATTGTTTCTCCTTTTGAAATCCACACGGAAATTTAACAAAGAATTACTGAAGTGTCTCATTTCCTCTGAACTCTTAGTAACTAACTTGTATCCTGAGAGTAAAAGGCTGATTTATTAAACTCAAGACTCGTAATGTTTTGAATTTTTTAACTTTTTAATGGCCTCAGATTTTCAGCGCAAGCATTTTGTTTTGCTGCCTTAAGACCTTAATGAAATTAGCGGCTAATTTTCTCAAGTATTTACGAAGCTGTTTTGCGCGAAGCTCTAAGAAAACTGTAATTCCATGAATTCCTAGGAAGGTCGTTTATGATATTGTTGTACATTGATGAGAACTCTGAGGGTTCGTCGGCTTTATCGGAAAAAAATTCTCCAAATATTTTCGGTCAACACGTGGCATGCAACTGCGCTGTCGCTCATAATAATGCGTTCCTTTAATCGATGCTGAAATTTGAAAGTCATAATTGTATCTTTTGATACTTTTCACATCAGAACATTTTCCAGATTTGTGATAATAATCCGAAAGAATGAACTCGTGTATCAGTCGCACCTGTCCTCATATTGCAGGCCGTAAATTAAAACATGACATTATTCCCTGAATGTTATATTATATAGTCTCTTTACACTTATAAAAACAAAAAAATTAATCTTTTGTTATTATACAACTTATGAATTGAATTGAATTCATCAAAATGGAATTTTTTCCCGAGAATTTCTCAAGCATATCTGAAAGTGGAAAAAATCTTACCAAAATACTTGGTCAGCAAATTTTTTCGGGCTTAATTGCAAGCATGTGCGAAGTCTTGGCATTGTTGTAACATGATTTAAGGAAAAAAAATACAGAGATTTTTGCAGTGATTCATGACAGCACAACTTCAACATGAAATACTTTGACAAGGTCACCCATCTGCTCACGTAGCTTTGGAGCGCACCAATCCCATCACAGCAAATCCCTTCACCTAAGATATCCTCCCGGGAGCATGCGTGGCCGACAAAAGGCGTCTCTTGATCCTAATTCAAACAGCCGAGAGCTGTGGGGCCACATGTCCGTCAAAGGCTGCTCTGGACTTGATAAGTGACAAAACAAGAGCACCTTGTGTCACTTGATATCATTGATGTTCCCAGGCTTCACAAAGACTGAGCTCACGACTAAAGGGCAAAGCTGGGCAGCCTAGCGGAAAGTCTGAATAAATGCAGACGGTATATTACTTAGTGAAGGCTCCGCTGAGCACACTGGACTGGTTTGAAAGGGCCAAATCTTGGCACACGTCGCCGAAAGGATCAGTTCAAAAGGTGATCACGAGGAATTTGGATGACTTCTTTTCGAAGGGAAATTTGTTCATGTTGTTGTTGCTCTCAGGAAATTGGTGGGAGAAAATTGAAGAATGTAGTGTATCATCTCAAATAATCAAATCTAGGGCTTGATTAAACAAGCTGTCTGTTTGAGCTCCGCTTGGGCTGCGTTTAAAATCCATGAAATGATTCTTTACCTGAGCAATTGATAAAGGTCATAACATTAAGTCACGATGGTAGAAAAAGTTTCATCTTCCGGTAAGTTTGGAACATCTGAGAATTATTAAAAAATTAGGGTGAATAATTTATTGGAAACGTTTTTACAAGTGTAACTATTTTTTATATTTACTATTGATAGCAAATATCAATGGTAGATCCTCATAAATAGTACATCCTCAGTTTTACTATTGATAGCAAAACTGAGGCAGTACCTCATATTTATACTTTGTCAACAGTACTAGGCAGAGTGAACTCAAATGAATGTATCTGCTCATGACTCGAAAATACTTCCTCTGAAACCAAAATAATCGTTAAAAATGAAAGTATTGCTAGTTACGTGTGAATGTTTACCATCAAAAACAAATTATATATATGTACTCAAATTCGAGCTCGTGACAATGGAACAAAATTAGATTCAATTTTTTCTTGATGATTTTCGTCTTAGATAAAAACTTCATTTATGTCAGGTGTAACAGAGGTAAATTTAGAAATGTTTGAAACAGCGAAAAATTTATCGCTGACGTCAAGCGCAAGAATCGCATGTGCGCATTTGTGTTCAGTCGAGCACCGGCTGGCAGTTGAAAGACCTGTTTTCTCGTAGGTTGAGTTGCCCCAGGCATCAGGTTTCTGAAAATTTCTCAATAAATTGCTCGTGTCTCTCTCCAGGCACGTCGGCGAAACATATAAAGACAGAGCACCGCGAGTCTCCGACACAATCTTCAAGAGAGTAACACGAGTAATTTATATCACGGGAAAGAAACATCAGTAAGCGCTACGAAGGAAAAAAACTTCTATCTTCAGAAGAGGCCAAGGCCTAACGGGGCTCTCTCAAATTGCTCCTATTACCTTATCAGAGGCGCTTATATAGCGGCAAGATGGCCAGAATATTTCTGTTATTATTATCATAGTGGGCCAAAGAGTAAGGGTTCTGTGGGTTGTAAATTCTCCTTTATTTACCTAAAAGAGCAATACTTGACGTTTATGGGAACCGAAAGTGGATGTAATAGAAACTTATACTTACCACTCACTTTACGCTCCAAAAATTAGATGTTATAGAAAGAAATGACTTTTAAATGAATGCTTGCTTTATTAAAGAGCTCTCAGTCGCTATAGCTGTGAATTTTCACTAATTTACATGCAGAAACATCTATCGGAATCCTGAATTGTAGTAGCAGCAGAGGGCTAAGTTTTGCACTGAGGAAATGTTGCCTTCAACTTCTCTATTTATGAAAACTTACCTTATTTACTGAATTTTCAACTTCAAATGCTAAAATATGAAGTAATTAGACTTCAATTGAATAATTCTACCATAGTGATATCAAGGCAAGGAATGGGCCAACAAATACATGAAACTTAAGCAACTTGGAAGACTCTACTAGAATTTAGAATTGTTGACCTTATGAAAATTCAAAGTTCGGATCTATTTAAAAAGTTGATTGCATACCCAAATGCTTTCCTGCTAGCTACAAATAGTTTAAACTTTTGAATTTTTCTTTAAAAGACAAGGAGTTTAAAAGTACATAGTAAGCACTTTTTTCCAACGTACTTTCTTAAAAAACAGCATGAAATACTTCTGTAAAATAAAATATTCAAAAAAATTTGTTTTCTTGGCAGAAACCAAGTGAGAAAGCAGTGATGTCAAGTCACGTCGGCCCATATGATCACGTTACTGTACTGATATAGAAGTCCTCAAAAAGATTTTTTGCGAGGTACAGAACTGCATCTATTTTTTTTCATAACAGAGCTGATGCAATTTCTGAAATATTGCACAGTAATTTTGAATAAAAAAGCTCAGTAATGTACAACAATCTAGAAAAACCTGTAGCGTACTAAATGGAAATAAGTTGTTTATTTTTTTACGATTGTTCACCTGCATTTAAATTTTTTCGAATGTTGAATTGAATACACGTCCATAAAGTGCCTAAAAAATTCATCTTACAAATCTAGCTTTTAACTACGAATTTGGTGGTACGCTCAATCTTGCAATGTCTTAAAAAAGAGATTCACAACTGATGTCACGTATTTAAAACATTTCTGTGAGGGATGAAAGTCTCATGGTGTGACAACGTCTATTTAATTCCTCGGAGTTTGTGTGCAGCCCCCACATCTTCCCCAGAGTTGATGTTTTGCGAGAATAAGGTAGAAGGCAAAGGAATTAGCAGGGATGCTATTGTGCGGGAAGCATTCGCGTTTGCCGGGCACAATGGATCCAGTTTATGGAGGCCTTTACGCTATAATTGAGGATAGAGACAGTCCTGATGTCTCGGCCAGCCTCGCCTGAACCAGCACTGGCTCTTTCACCAGATGATGTTTACTGTGACTCCCCATTCCTTCATGACGGACATCGTAAGATAAGACTGGTGCTGTGTGGTTTGGGAGCCTTAACACGCATTCAGAAATACTCGGTCTCGTGGGGGCATCGTCACATAATAGTCGGTGTATTCGTCCCTGCAAAATAGGACGTGCCTCAGTATCCCGGGTATTGATCACAAGAATCTTACGTGGATATTCAGAAGTACACTGCATTGTAGCATCGTGCGGTGTTGGGTTACAGATTTACTCGTCTCTGAGAAAAAAATTCGTCGTAGTATCTATCGCTGAGAGCTAACAAAGTAGACTGGGAATCATGAGGGATATTATACGTTGGTAAGTTGTGTAGAGTTTTAGTTCTATTGGTGCTGAGAAGTATACAATTTCTAATGCCTCGTAAGAGCATAACCCAAGAAAGAACATTTAGAGATCAGGGATCGCTGAGTGGCCTTCCGACGTCAAAAGGAAGTTATTTTGTTATTGCGTGCGATAGGAGTAACGTCGTGGTCTGATGGGAATATAAATCAGCCGACATGTGATAGCTGATACACTTTTATATACTTTTGTGATGGATGCGACACCAAAACCCTAGGAAAGAATTTCGAATTTATTTGCTTTTGCCGGAGAACTTTTGGTTGTTATAAAAACGCCTACTTGTGACAGTACCGTAACCTTGTGTTAGATAGAGTATTTAATAACAAAATAGTAGACAATTTATGTACGACAACGTGAATAAGTTTGTTTCATTCAGAGGCTGAAAAAATAATTTAGTAAGATAAATCGATATTTATACTTTGGCATGCATGTTGTGATAGGGATCGCAATAAAAGGAGAGTAATAAATACTTTATTGACTCGAAAAGATTTTAGAATGCGATCACTTGTGCTCGAGATGAGAGCCTTGAGTATTCTAGTGTCTGGGGATTATGTAGGTATCGAAGAAGGATATGTACTTACAAGTCTCATTATTCTTTTTATTCCTTCTTAAATACGCAATAAGGAACAAATAATACGTCAATCATGTAGCTATTAAAAACAATTATACGTTTTTCACATATTTTCAGATCACAACAACGAATAAGTATATTTTCGTTGTTTTTAAGATAAAAAGATTACCTAATGAAATTACCATTCTCATAAGTGCTTCATGGAAAGTCAATTAAATTTTACTGTACTATAAAGTTTTTTTCACAAATCAAGTTTCGTTGGAATGTAATGAACAATACTGAGTTTAAGCTCTCATTCGTTCAAATTTGAAAGAGATTTCTAAATAATTAATTTGAAGGTTCTAGCATAATCTCCACAGTCAGAGATGTACATGTAGTTTTAAGCCTCCATAAATAACTTCAAAATAAAAATGCCTATTCTCAAGACTAACGTCACTCGTGTGCAGTTCTTCTAGAAGCCATCAGGCTTGAATTTATTGCTGGCGGGTTTACTTTTATCATACGCATAACTGATCCTCGAGCTGTAATTTCCGCAAATCTCAACTTGTAAAGAATGAAAAACCATATATATTCAACTGATGCGATTCTTAATAAAAGTTGTATTCAACTAAGGCTATTTTTTATCAGTACAAGTTGAGGTTGACGTGAAATAATGTACATATTGATCGAAGGTCAACCGAGCGAGTTTAAATGGTAAAATCACAAACAGAAAAACATTGTTTTAAGGAGCATTCTACAGAGCATTTGCAAACCAATTTCATGAGATAATTCGTGATGAAATTACACTGAAGGGATTTCCCGACATCAGTCGAGGAAATAACAAGTAGTGGTTGACTTGCTCATTTAATAACTACTTTTTCTCAGTTTTTGTTGTCAAAATAAATTGAATAATGCTGGCTTTATGTCTCCCTTGTTGGAATTGAACAAATCTCGCTTGCTGCCGACGTCTCTATCGACCTCGAGAACGGCTTAACGCTATCTCGTTCGGAACATTTCGCTGGACAGAACTCTGCTTGCTCGCGTGAGGCAAACTTTGGCATTTAGTCACTGCAATCGCAGCAATCTGGTGTTATTTACGCACGAGTTTCCTCTTAATTTGACTGACTTCATTGAACCTTGAAAGTTCTCGAAATTTGACGTTTGGCCCCCTAAAACTCGCCTGGTATAGCGGCGAAATCAGATCTCTTACAGTTGTTCGATCCTGTGTGGGCTATTACACGCGGTCTTCCGATACTTTATTCATCCACATAGATGTGTCTCTCTAACACTTTCTCTATGCACTTTCATGTGTTTTTCAGATACTTTGGTGCTTTTATTGATATTTTCTCCATCAGTAACGTCCATTTCACTTGAGGACATGAAATTTACTTTTCAAAATTTTCAGAAGGCCTCAAATCATGATTAGAATTTGGTTCAAAATAATCCTTAAATGTAGTATGGACGATTGTAAATAACTTTTTAAGAACTGCACCAGGAAAAAACACAGGTATGTATATAACTTTCAGATTTCATTAGCGTTTTATCGAAAAACATCGTTATGAATAATATACGTTATTTAAAACCGATTTCCACAAATTTTGATGTAAAATAAGCTCAAGTCACCTTATCACAGAGACTCGAGAAGAACTAAGGGACCTCAAATTGATAGATAGGATGGATCAACTCAAACTCTGAAGTATACAAGTTTTTCCCACGAGATACCACCGCATTGCTTTACAATGTCTACTTAGTTCATTTGCAAGCAGAAAACTGTTCGATTTTGAAATGTTCTTATCCAAAGTTTCTGATTTAATAAGAATAATATAATCTGAAACTTACTTCTGGTTTATCCATTGTCATACTTTTAGCATGAGGTACTCTGCTATTAAAAGTTCAGGAAGATTAGCTTTCACACATAAAGACGAGTCACACATCAACTCCTCGCTAGTATCTGTTCTTGTTTCTGGCCTTGATGATGAGTCTACGCCCCGCACGGTGTTCATACGAGACAGATGAGTCTGTCGTGACACGTCAGTCTACACAAATTGTCTTGGCATAAGGGCAAGTTATTGGACCTTCACTCACTCATATTGGGACGTGGCCTGCTTGAATTTATGTCGGAAATTTCCCAACTTGAATTTGTGTGAATAGCTTTTCCCATTTTGCATATTTCTTAAATTAGAAAGTGCCACTGGATGAAATTCCACACACAATAATACGCAGTTAGTTGGTTGATTTCCTGGCTGGTATTTTTGACCGAAGTCACACTCTGTAAAGTGGATGCTGGAACACTGTACAATGATTTAAAATTACTGGTTTTCAATTTCCATTTGTAATTTTTGATTGGAGTGTATTCGAAAGCTGTACAGTATTTGTATCTCAGCAAAAATGGAGAAATTGAAAGAAGAAAAAACTCCCGCATTAACTCTCTATAACATGACAGTTTTTACGAGTTAATTAGGTTCTTACGGTAACATAACACGGTAAGTTTTGCCAGGGAAAAAGCGGATATGTTTCCCTTGTTTTCAAAAAGAAGGGGAAATTTTCAAGCTACACAGTTGTACAATTCACTGGTGAGGTAATTCAAGTGTTGCAGTTCAAAATGTGTAGGAAAAGTGTGTCATAATCACAATGATTTTTCGAATACATGTCGACAATGGATACAAATGAGAAACATACTATACGTACATACGTAATTGAAATTAAAACGTAGCACGTAATCGGAGATCCGCTGGGTAAATGTACTTAAATTACCGTACATGTACAGTATATGCACACTCAGTAAATGGAAGACATCCAGAGGCTAGGGCTCAAAGTTTCATGAGAGGATTACGCGATTTGTATTTTATCTCTGATCAGTTGGCCAATAATAATTGATCCTGATGAGCACAAGGGAATCCATGCTACGTCATCAGACAAAACCGAAATTTACTGTCGACGTCAATGGCTTTCCAAATCTAATAGAAGTGAGAAATTTCGGAATCATTTAATAACTGATGAAACGTTATTTTGTTCTAGTGAAATAGAAAAGAACATGTGGGGGGAGAACTGTGCTTCTTATTTTAGGAATTGAAAATCTAGGCGAATAGCAAAATAATTTTGGTTTAATTATGGTTTTTAACATTTTCGTTTTTACGTCATTTCGAACACTAAATAGTTCTATTTACGAACTACTTTTTCTTCGATTTGAACGTAGGAATAAATTGTGCGATTACAGATGACACGATTCGATTGATTTTCTTCCAACAAATTAAGCAGAGACTAATTTATTTCATGTTCTTAATTCCACCGTTAAATTGTGAGTAAAAACGCGGGTCAAACTCGGGATCAAATCATTGGCGCTCAGAATTTCACTAATGAACTTGATAACTGGAAATATGTTCAGCTGTAGTGCAATGAGTAAAATACTGTTAAAATAACAAATTGTGAGCCACGGTGCAAGTCTTAAGTTATTCGAGTGAAGAGTTAACAGTTTTTACGCATTGAGGGCGCAAAAACTCACGATAAGTCACAATTTGTGGGTTATTTCAAATTCAAGAACTCCATTGTCTACAATGAGATTCAATTTTTTTTTACTTACATCTTCTGATCAATGAAGACATCAAAGGCTTGTAAGTAAAGCCACGAAACATGAAGTGAAAAATTCCTATTATAAAGACACGAATTTTTTTG